>JAJJWW010018810.1:0-251616 GCA_023531295.1 Papaver armeniacum
AGCATTTTCATTCCAAGCAAAATGGTGAGCCAGCAAGTTTTAACATGGATAATGAGCATGAAAACAGTGGGTGATCCTCCAAATCTCAGGGTACAAGAGTTCCATTCACCCGTGTTTAAAGAAGGGGGTACTCTCTTCCATATTCTTTTCTTCTTCTTTTGACGCAAAAATGAAAAAATCATTGATGATTAAGTGGAACACATATTAGACTGTAAAAATAAAACAAAATTGGGAGACTAACCAACTCAGAAACCCTCTGCGCCTAGCATGTTTAGCAAGTACATCTGAACAGCTATGGGCTAGTCTATTTTGATGCTTATAAAACCAACTATAACAAGTACTTAATAATGCTAAAAGGCCTTACTATTCCTCTCAACTGCCAGGGAAGGTATGAGCTTTGGCCATTCACTGCACACACCAAACTCTGGTAGTCGGTCTCTAGGATTATTGAATTACATCCAGAGAATTTGCCCAGGTAACTGCACCCAGCATAGCTAAACACTCCAGCTCTTCTGGTCCGTTCATATTCAATGCGATGACTTTCATGTTTTATACTAAAAGAAATTAAACAGAACAAAGTGCAATGTCATAAAGCTGCTGAGACAATAATAAGATGAGAGTCGAGACTATATAGCAGGTAAAAATTAAAATTAGGCCAACAGCAGGACAACACTACCGTACCATGAAAATTTTGCACAATTTTTTTTTTAGGAAAGATGAGTTCTTTCAGGAGAACTCCTTGTGCTATGTTTGAATGTCAAGTCAAATATGTAAGTGCTAGATTCTCATAAAAGGGAAGAATATGAACCTTCTGTATCCTGTTTAACAACCACTCATTGCCTAATTAGACCTAGCAAAATCCACTGCTGTCGAGCCCATCAACTTTTGAATCTGCACAACATTAATAAGATATACTTAACAAATGAAAGGCAGGTGCAACTAGCATTGTTAATCCATCAAAATTTTGAACCACCAGCATTAATAATAAGATATAAATACAAAGGAAAGATGCAGGCATGCAGTTAGCAAACAAACAGAACTACAGTGATATTGGCTTTTGAAACCTGTCACCTACAAATCCCTAACAAGTAGAATCTAGGAATTGTTACTCCGTGATATTTTAACAAGAAACAGAGGCATGAAAGCCTAATCCGAGATTAAATAAGAACTAGTGTCCATCATAGATATTCCATTAGGAGATCACAGCTTTAATATAAACATATCCGACAGTGATAGAGTGTGATCAGTATCAAATTTGAGTTAGTGAAAGAAAAATGAAATTTGAACCCAATTATACCCAAATGTAATCTTCAATTTTATGTCCATTTTTTAGCCCCACCTGTTCCAATTAAACGAGATCCTTCAAAATCTATTGAAATCAACAAAACTAATTGCCGTCTTGATGGTCCATAGGATATAAGAGTATTATGAAACAAATTTAAGCAACACAAGTGTCCAGAAACACACAAGGTAAACTTGAGAACCCACCTCTATGGGTTCTGCCTCACCTATAGTATCCGATAAGTCTCATTCTTAAACCCGCAAAACACAAAGAAATATAAGAAATGTACCTGATCATGTTCTGGGGCACTGGTTTCCTTCCCCTTTAACTTATCCATCTTCTTTCGTGCTTCCTTAATCCACCTAAACCTCCCCAACACATTCTCTACTTCTCCCAATGTGCAATTACACTCTTTTGCTGCCTCTTTCTTCTGACTTGCTTTTAAATTCTACAAACAAAAAAATATATCATACAAATGTTCCATAATTGACCTAAAAGACGAGGTTAAATTGCAAATGTTTTACCAAAATCTCTACCTCTCCAGTATTATCAAACATCCAAGAACCCGAATTAATGATTCTTGCTTTAATGAATCTGCAAGCGATCTCATCACTAATTCTCCCAACTTCTGAACTGCTTATATTGCAATGCTTTTCTAGCACTCATTATCTCATCAGCAAATCCTGAAATTCAGGGGCATGTTTACACATGTTAAAAATCCATCTTGCAAAAATCAATTTTTGCAAGAGATTAAGACTTAAAAGAGAGAATGCTTACTAAGTAGGGTGAAAGAATGTGGATTTGCTTGCGTATTGATAGGATCTTTAGCCATTGCTCTTCTGATCTTATCAGCAAAAGACATCTCAAGATGTGAGGTTGTAAAGATCGAACGGACTTGGGAGGCATTGATGGCATTCTTGTAAACATTGATCAAAGATCATGAGAAGCCATTGCTGTTTTTTTCAAAGCTCTGAAATGTGAGCAGATTTTGAGGAGTTGGGGGTTTTGATGGAGGAGACCAACACATGCATGTAATCGATAGTTGTAACACCAAAACCTAACTACTCTCTACAAACTAAAGTTTATAGCTGTTCCATACAAACAATAAGTTGTTATAGCCTAGAGTTTTCTGCCTGCTCCTCCTTAAAAGTATATCTTACAGTTCACATTTCTACTCCCAATTCAGGTTCTCACTCATTACATGACGATTATGTACACTAGAGTGAACTTAAACAAAAAGGGGTCAATCCTGTCATTTGGCAATTTCATCAATACACCGGTAGAAATACACATTCAACACTAAAAACCCATGATTCATTTGGCAATTTCATCAATCCTGTCATTTGGCAATTTTTGTAGCCGCACCGCCCAAAAAACTGAGAAATACAATTCTAAATGAGAAGCACTGATGTTTTATTTCATACACATTCAACACTCAAAAATACAGCACCAAGACCATTAGACAACCTAATCTGGGGGAGACGTAATCTCAAACCTAAAACCAGGTGGGCAAATAAATGAGAAAGTGCCTGCCCATAGTCCATTATGGAATTATCAACCAAGAAGCTTTGTAGCAACCTCCTTAATTTAACCCTAAAATTAAAAAGAAACCCTTAAATCCCAAGAACCTCAAACCTCAACCTTTCCTTTTTTCTTTTTCAATCAAAATAACAAGTTATCTTCATCAAACCTAAATTCAATAGATTTTGGAAAGAGAATTCAAAAAAAAAAAAAAACCTAAATCTTCCTAAAATGAATCATGGGTTTTTCAAATCAATAAACAAATTCAATGAATACTAATAAATTAGAGAGACGGATTGAATGAATAGATAAACGAATACATACCAATTTGCTGCCCCTGTGGGATATAGATGATAAAAAACAAATTTGTTTAAGTTTTGAGATTACTGCCTGGAGGGAACAATAGATAGAGAGAGAAAACCAAGAGGGATTTAGCCTTTAGGGAGTTTTAGTAGAAGTAGAAGACGGTATGTTGAAAGAGGGATCATTTGTTCCGACATTGCTAATGGGTGCCGTATTCCTGGAAGGGTGCCCAAACTGATTTGGGACGTCAAATTTTAACACCGAAATTATACGACTCTCAACCAAAATGTTTACACAATGTTGAACCAAATAGTATTTTAGTACTTTAATGTGTAAAAAATACCCCTGGAAACAAGCTTCCAAAACTGTCACCCTTAAATGAAATATACAGATAACACCCTTTTGGGGTTTTATAGACATTTATACCCTTATTTAGAAAAGATCCAGACCCTTAAAATCATATTATTTTATTACTAACCCAAGTGTCCAAGAAAAGGGTCCAAAAATTATCTTTGTTTAATATTTTTATTTCTATTAGAAGACTAGAGTGGGTCCAAAAAGGTCCTGTTCGGAGTCCAGATCCTCTTTAGGGGACCCTAAATACTTAAATACCATTAAAAAAAAGTGATTTCTAAATTTTTAATTCATATAATAAGATTTTTTTTTTTTAAATGTTAGGGTCTGGTAAAGAGTCCTGACCCTTTCATCAGGACCCTTGCACGGAAAACCACACAGAAAAACACTTATTTTAAGTTTTGAAAGTTGGAAATAATATTAAATAACTAAGGGTCCTCTACTACTGGGGGCATAAATGTCATATAGGCATTTTGGTAAGTTTGGGGTTAGGTGGCACTTTTGGAAACCCATTTCCAAGAGTGGCATTTTTAAGAATTCAGCTGTATTTTAGTTGCCTTTTCTCCATCAAATCATTTTTAAAAACAAAACTAATCATAAAAACCCAAGGTGACCAAACTTGTGGTACAAAACCCCACTCAAATGTTGGGATTCATTAAAACTCCGTCTTAAACTAAATTGATATGAAAACCCCAAATTTTAAAAACTTGATACAAAAACCCCAAATTTTAAAATTGGTTTCATCAAATTTTATGATGAAACCAAAAATTGAAATCTTTTGGGTGTTTGTGTTACTTTTGTTTTTGAGGTTTTTGTGGATGGATAGTAACACCTTTAGGGTTATAACTCGCGGACTGTTTTTAAAAAGCCTGGTGCAAATCTTGCAAGATAGTATCCAAATAAGATTGTCCATCGATCCTCATACTTTTGCAATTTCAATTTGTCAACTATTTGTGCCCGTTGTAAACCTTGACTAGTTTGAGGTTAATGTGTTTTATTTGAGGATTATGAATTTTGAATCCCACCTAGATAAAGGGATCGTGGGTGTCTAAACTAGATAAAATACTAAGTTACCCTCCCTATTAAAACAAAATTATAAGAATTTATCCTTCTAAAATTGAAACATATTCATATTATTTCCCTCACAAACAAACACTAAAACCTAATTACATCTATTGATTCTAACTTGATCGTTTGACATGAAAATTAAATTATCTTTTTTTTTTTTTTCTTAATTTCCTTTCAAATCAACATCCTCGATTGCAATCCATATTACTCTTAATTATACTTGTGATTATTATATCCATTCAAAATTAAAAACAACAACAACCAAGAGAAGAAAAAAAGAAAGAAAAATTGGTTTTCTTGTTTAACCACAATCGATCGATGTTCATGTCCGCATTGATCCATTCTAATGATAATCGGTCGATGTTCATGACCACATACACCAATTTTCCTTGATGCTCTTCGTGGTTGAAGAATATCAAGAGAATCGATCGACGTATCATGAATATCGACTGATTCACGGATAAAAGAAATCCCCAATTTTAAGTAGATTTTTCATATTACAATCGGTCATTATGAACTTCTATATATGATGATTATTGTTTTGATTTCAAAAATAAAGAACCTCTCTTTTAGAACCTGCTGATATGAGAGTTTGACGATTCTTGTTTTGATTTCAAAAATGAAGAACCTCTCTTTTATATGTGAGACTCTATATATGCTGATTGATAATATGATTTCGAAAAATTAAGATCATACTTAATATGAGAACTTGTATTATTCCATAAACATTTCCAAATCGAGTTTGAGACTCTAAACTTATCTTTCACAACCTGCTGATATGATCTATATATGCCGATTGATAAAATGATTTTCGAAAATATTAAGATCATACTCGATCTGAGAATGTGTATCATTCCATAAGCATTCCCAAATCGAGTATAAGGTGATATTCAATCTCAGAATGCGTATGATTTCATACGCATTCTCAAAATGCATATTGATGCAATCGGCTTATATGGGTATCCATATTCACCGGTTTCTATTATTCTTCGTGAATAAAGAACATCAACCCAGAATCGGTCTACGTGGGCATGAACATCCACCAAATTCTTAGTTGAAGTTCTTACAACAACAAAAAAATAATCATATTTTGATGATGAATTAACATTAGTTAATTTCATTGTTAACAAGATTAAACATTTAACGATCAACCGAATCAACACTAATTAATCAGGAGCAAATTAGCCATAAACGAAAATAGTTGGATAATGGGTTTTTCTAATTACCTCAAACTGATCCTATTTTAACTTATTGAGTGCGTTTTAAGTATATTAAATAGATATAAAATTACTCGGGATTATAAACTATCCAGATTCTTTATATTCTTCTTATCTTTATAATATCTTCCTTTTTAATCTCAAAAAAAGACTTCTTTTGTTGATAGGTATGCAAAATCTAGAACTTGAGATATTTAGCCTGGTTTTTATCATGTACTTATTTGTTAAATGTGGTGTTTGCGTCCAGAATTTTTCTTATAATTTACTTTAACATTTGTGAAAATATGTGGTGGTTGCTTGGGTGAATTGACTATGTACTTTATCGGTTAATACGAATTGTGCAAATATGAAATTCGTTCGTTCGTGAGGTCATCTATGTACTTTTAACCTCTAAAACCTTACTTATACAACAATTTTACGATCATAAACTCTTGAGTCTTGATTCATATATAAATCCACAACAATTTTTCTCTTTACTCTAGTAAAAAAAAGATAAAATATTTTTTATGATTTATCTTGATTTAATTTAAATGTCTGCTCTCATTTAATATTTTTGTTTGATTTTGATTCAATTTGGATGTTTGATACTGACTTAAGTTTCATGTTTAATCTTAATTCATCCAGGATATTTAACCTTGGTCCTAATAGCTTTTGACGAAAGATAAACTTAATGAATTAGTGTTAATTAGGACGGTTTAGACTCCAAAAGTTAAGACTTATTTGCTCCAAGCCACATTGATTAAGTAAAAGTGGTGAACTAAAGAATTTGAGGTGTGAGACAGAAAGGATCCTTTCAAGCATAATTTGAAACGAAGACTTGAAATACTCATGGAAAGACGAGTTTTACTAAGCTTCCTCAAACTGATAACTGACACCTCATTAACAGTAATAGTAAAAACAACTAACAGAGACACGCCTCTAACTGATTCACTTTATTATACTCATGTTACACAATTCTCTAGCTGAAAATGGGAGCGATTTTACCTTGTCATAATATAGGATTTTTTCAGCTATAGTTGTTTTTCGACTCGATTGAGGCTGTGGATCCATGATCGGATTCGTCACGCCGCGAGGGCCGATGTTTCATCTGACTGGTCTGTTTATACTCCAGCGGTGACTCAGCTTGCTTCAACAGTGAAAAACCCATATATCAAAGGGTTGGTAATAAAGTTTATTTTATCATAAATAACACGTGTTTATTTTATTGATAGTCTATGCATGTCTTTATTTAAAAACAAAAAAACAAGTATTGTGACATGAATAACTCTAACTAATATTAACCATTTTAAGTTCTTAATTATTAAGTTTGTATGAACTTGAATATTTCTCTAAACTCATTTATCATTTACGGTGATCATAGTATTATTAGGATTTCCTTCATTTATAAAAAAAAAATGATTCAAATTATTTCCTTCACTCATAAACAAATTCTGATTCAAATTAACAACGTAACAAAGATCTTACCAAAAATCTGAAAAAACAACAATCAATATCAGCATCAGGAATTAGTAAATTTATAGTCAAAAATTACACAAAATAAATTCACAATTTCATTTCATTAAGTTTTTCATCTCGTGTGATATATTTGTCATCGTAATTACATCGTAATTTTTATACACCTTAGTTCTGTAAAAAGATAATAACACTATCTCACTTTTCTGATGGTTTTTATTAGTGAGTTTATTTAACAACATAGAATTGTGGGAAGATCTACGGACAATCTTATTTGTACACTGTCTTACACGATTTATACTATTTGTCTAGTGATGCAGATTTTAGATAACCAAAATTAATGATTAAATGAAACCTAGTTATATTCGCAAATGCAAAGGTCAATTGTAATATAGATTGCAATGAGGTCCGTTCCCACAGGGAGTGTGAAAATACTACTACTAACTAATATAAAAAATAACTAGTTAACAAGATTATGTTTTACGATTTTTAAGATATTCGGGACAAAATGAAATAATAAGTAACAAACTAGGTAATGGGTTATTAGCGTTTTCGATTTCCACCAATTCAGTTATATAATTTCTACTAATCTCTATTTATTATACTCTATACAAATTGCGAAATCAATCTCATGTGTCGGAAGATGGTATGTTAACTTCTAAAATATAGTTTCTCCGATGTAACTTCCTTCGCTTCATGAGTAGTGATTCTAAAGCATTACCTATCAATCCTAAAGCATATCTACCACATCAAAGGACTTAAACCAAGCAAGAAATATCAACTGAAAAGCACAAATAATTAATCAAGAAAATCACATAAACGATTAAAAGCTATATATGAAGACAAATTACTAATCAATCAAATCATTATTAGAAATATCATTGTAGAGTATATAATCAAAGGAAGGATACACTGGTGGAAAATGGGGTTTTATCAACCCACATCCACGACCCTCATAATCAGTTAATTGACCTTGGACCGGTCAAGACCGTCTAGGATATGGAAAAATTGGTTATGCGGTTAAAACAGGTCGTATTATATTTACCATTTTACTATTTAATCTTCAACCGATTCAATGACAGATGAGCTTAATTTTTACAGTGGGACCCACTTTCTATGAGGTGTACCCTTATCCTTATCATCGATCTAAGTAACTCAACTACTCAACTCACTATCCTCTTCCTCCTCTTCCTGCGCCTATCTTCTCCATCTTCTTCTCTCCACCGCACCAAAACTGAAAAGAAAAAAAAAAACGCAGAAGAAATCTCTTAAATCATTGCTCTTAATCCCATCCCATTATTCTAAACCTGTAACCACAAACTTAAGCAAAGAGGAAGAAATCCATTCTTCTTGAACCATTTTCTTCTTGTAATCTCTGCGGTTCAGGTTATTCCCAACCGATCTTCTTTTATTTTGTTGAGAGAGTTTATTTTTATACAACCTTTGTTCAGATTTGAAATAAAATTAGGGTTTCGATTTGTTTTTTTGTTTGGATTTAAATTATTTTTGTAGAATTTTTAATTGATTGTTCTTCTCGTATTGGAAATCTTTAGGTTGGGTTCTTCGTATTTCATTTTCTGATTTAGTATTTTTCTGATTTTTTTTTTTCTTAGGGATTTAATTGTGTTTGTAGAATTTTAAATTGATTTTTCTTTTCATATTAGATATCTTTGGCTTGGGTTCTTCGTATTTCATTTTCTGATTTAGTATTTTTCTGAATCAGTCTTGAGTCTCGCTGAGCTTATTTTTGAAAAGCATTGGAATTCTGCTAATTTATTTATATTTAATTTCTGATTTAGTTTTTCTCTCTGTATGTACTTACATCAGAAAAACACTAATTTGCTAATTTTCCTCAGTTTTGATGTTTGTAGATTATCAGTTACCCAAGCTTTTGGAATTTCAAATAAGTTTTAGGAAGTTTACTTTTGATGGTTAGTTCTTACTAGCATGGATGATTCCGCAAAACCCAATAATTTCATAAGGGTTTCGAAAATAGATTTTAGAATTGTTGAGAAATCTGTTTTGAACAAGATGAATGTTGTTCTTGTCTTGATGATGGGTCCATTAGACGGCCAGATGATTGACTGACTAATATAATCTGTTGTAGGCATCAAGTTTGAGTCTTTGAAGGAAGTGACCATACCCATCACTTATTTACTGTTAACTCAAACTTATCTTATCTATTTTCTTTGGAAATCCTTTTCTTTCTTCTTCTAATGTTGTTTTCTTTTTCGATTTTCAGAATTGGAGATGGAAGATCAGGACATCCTATATCATCTATGTATATACTTTCTGGTAAGTCATACAACTCATTCTTAAAATTTTACTGAGTTCTATTTGAATTTTTAATATTGTGATTTGTAGGTAAGAGACTTCAATGTCATCCAAAAGGGATGAAGATATTGGATAATATGCAGGATGTGTAGGTTAGTAACATTGTAACTAGTTATTAAGACTCGAATGTTGTTGCGTTGGTATGTGAATGCGTATAACTAATTTTACTTATTGCTTTGATATCTTTTTTAATGATCTGTTTATATGCTTGGAAGAAGCTTAATTGATTGTTGTGGGGAGCTTTAGCTTACCGATACAGTTGAAAACCAATTATAATCTTCTGTTGTACAACAACGTTAGTATTGTTGTGGGGAACTTTTCGTATCGTGGGATTGTATTCACCACATATTTGGTCTCAAAGACAAACTTATAGATGGCAGTTTCTATGAGATTTCTTCACGGAGCCATCGGTGGTATATTTGATCAAGTTCAGGTATGTGTTTGTGTTTTCGTTTCTTCTTTTAGTTGTATTTGTGTTGTCTATTCTAGTTTTTTTTAATGCATATGTTTAATGCTATACAGGCTTATGCCACCGAAGTTTACCGAAAAGAATGTCAAACATGGGCACTATGTAAGTTTTTCCATAATTTTGTGTTACTTCGGCTTTTACCTTTTAAATTAGATGGTTTTATAATTTCGATATTTTGATAACAAGTCTCAGCGCCAAACAGGAGTCGCAAAGGGGATTTTATCAACTGCAATGTCTCTATTCAAAGTATTGAGTCCAGCTGATGGTTGGTGTCATGTAAGTACTTAGTAGAATGTTGTTCGTATTCCCAATTTGGTGCAAGAACTAGCTATACGTGTTAGCCTTCTACTGAAGTTATTTCTTTTGGTTTAAAGGTCTTGTAGATGATGCAATTGATTACTACTTTCAAGACAAGCAGGGAGGTAATACTATTACCTTAACATCTCAAATTTGTCCTTACGTCAACTCCGCAACCATTTCTCTGTTATCAGTTCAGCATTGTGATTAGTTTCATCTCAAATCTTGCAGATATGTCTAGTTGGAATCCTGCACTGTGCTCAGGGCTATGTTATACTTGACATAGTAAGGGTTTGAAGCAAGGAAAGTGAGTGTTTAGCTTTAAAACTCCCTTAGCTATTAATTAATCCTTATTGCACTATGTCAAAGACTTTCTACTTGAAAGTAGTCATGCTTTGTATAATACTTAAGTAACGTATTCATGCCTTGCAAAATACTTTCGTGGGTATGTTGGGTAACTATTTATCACTTGTGTTTGAATATCATTGGCCTTTTCTTGAGGTTGACTGAAACTTGATGGAGATTTATTGTATTGAATGTGTTGTGGTTAGGTATTTGGACTATATTGCAGAAAGGTTACGCATTTGGACCAAAAAAAAAAGGAATTTGAATTACGATGGATAAATATGCTTCTTCTTCTTCTCTTTGTGTAACTGCAACATAACTATCGACTACTCCATAATAGTAGTGTTTCTCTGTTGTAATAAGCTACCTTTAGATTTGTGCTTGGCTGCTTGCATTACTAGTAAAAAGTTATTCCTTTTGCGTGCTAGGTAACTTGATAGACACTTTCATATTAGCATGGTAGTACAACTTTGTGCAAATTTTAAGGAAAGATGTTGATGTAGATTCAGTTGCTCTTTCTATGGTCCACAATGTCTTTTTGTTACCGTTGATTGAATGACACTACTATTTAAAATTAATCTTCTATTATTTGGAATTCCTGTTATCCCAGGTCCTGACAGATATAATTTTTAATGGTTCTATAAATTTGATTTATGATGTTGTGTGTTTTTGGAGTTTGATGTTGATCTAGTTGTTGTGTATTCAGGCGTAATTATGAACGTGGTGACAGATCAACAAGATTTGGTGGTCCAATAGGTCGAGCACCAAGAGAGTTTAGAGGAGATGAGTGTGGTGCTCCAGCAGAGTGTCAACCACAATTTAAGGTTTAAACCTAGTCGATTGGTTGTCAATCAACTCGCTTATGGATTTATTTTCTCTAAATACAAGATGAATTGTTCATGTATAATCTTGTTTATCCATGATATGTAATGCCTAATTTTTGCATTTGTTATGCATTAGCCTCTCTCAATGAATGATGAACAACCTACTATGGGCACAAACCGATGCATCCCAAGGAGTGAAATAAAGCTCTCCATTTGAGGCAGTGGGTACCAACAATTCCTCATTTGGGTACTATTTTTACCATAAGCTATCTTCGAGTGCATATATTACGAGATGATTCATCTGTAATTTCTTAAGATGAATATTTTCCAGTACATAGTATGTCAAAATTGTTGCTGCTTATGACTGCAAAATTGTTGAAGGTGTGTTCAGCCATCAACTCAAGCAGTTTGTGATAGATGGAAACAAGGTTGTACTCAGTGTTTCGAAACCAGATCGGGAGAATGAAGTTTATGCAATTGATATGGTTTCAAAGACAAAGGCAAGGGAGTAAATCATTTTGATGGTTAATTGCACTTGTCTTGCAACTTATTGTTAGTTAGGACTTGAAGTTATATTGGTATGAACTCGTGGATTTATATCATTTTTTGTGCAATTTGAACCTAATTAATCAATGAACAATAAATGGAAAATTATTTAAATTTATGAGCAAATTTGATTTGAGTTTGGTTTTCATTTGAGTTTTATTTGATTCTCATTTGAATTCTAATTTGAGTTTCATTTAATTCTTATTTGAGTTTCATTTGTGTTTGATTTCAGATTTAGTAAGATTCAGTCAGGCCAGACAGCCAATCTGAATATATTTTTTTTTATATTCAGATTTATATCTATGACTGATTGAAGTCAGTCATAACATATTGACCGTTAACACCGGTCGTTGATATAAAATTTTCAACGACCCGCAGGGACACGTCATAGATAAAAAAGACGCTCAAACATCGACCCTTTCCCATACCGCCAAAGCAAGTCATTAAATTCGTATCTATGACTTGCTTTGGCGGTCGCGAAATTTCTATTTTCCACTAGTGATAATTTGAGTTATACAGTCGGAACTTAAATTTAATTTGTCAGAAATCGTCTTAAAAAGAAGCACAAGGCTTCTTATTGGTCTGCATGCCCCCATCGACTTTTGCCGAATTTTTCCCCCATAAAAATAATTCATTTTCTCCCATTGAGTTCTATTTTATGTTCTTCTTTAGGTGTCTCCTTATTTAGTTTCGATCAAGATTACTTGCTTGATTTAGTTGCGATTGCTTGAATTAAAATTTCTTAAAACTATTTAAACCATGTTATAGAACTACGATTTCATTGCATACAATTGTTATTAAGGCGTGGTTGATGTTTCAATCAAAAAGATCAGTTTAGAAGCCGGATAGAGAAAGAGAGAATCATTGTCTTAATTAGATATATTTTTTGATCAATGGAGAACACAAACCAAAGGAATTATTGAATCAACACACAGAGAAACACTTCGCATCAAAAGACGTAGTGAAAGATGTAATTATAGGTATTTCTGATGGTCTTACTGTTCCATTTACACTTGATGCTGGTCTTTCAGCCAGTACTAAAGTTTCTCCTTCCATTGTTCTCGTTGTTGGTCTTGCGGAAGTTTGAATAACTATATTTTACTATAAATATTTATTAGTAACTATGTGTTTTTATATCATTTGCGTGAAAAAAAAAAATGAACATTTACATGACACTATCTTCCCTGCAAAATATTACTTTATAATCTATTCTCTCCACACCAGACCTATGTTGTGTTAGGCACTAGGAGACCACTATTACGATTTATGCTTTTTAGACTTTTATGACAGTTTTCTATAATACCGATATGTTAAATAACGAAAAGAGCACCGTCCCAATAAAAATCATGAGTTTTCAGTCAACTTACATGTCTAAAAAGTAACGAACTTTAAAATAAAAAAACAACAAAAGTGAATCTCATGCTCTTTCTCACAAAGTTGATGCACATACTCAGTAAAACAAATCTATATCTACTGCCTCATCTTCAATTCCTAATCAACTACCACTAGTATCATGCCCGATCTCATTAACCTCATCAAAATAAAGACATCTTTTCTTTTTTCTTAAAGAGCTTAGAAGTATATTAAGACTTTCATCGTCTTCAAGTGAATCATAAGAATCTTTTATCTCAATTGCTTTTCGCTTCCTTCTTTCAAGAACATAAATTAGAGTTTATTCATCCTCTTCAAGTGAATCGGAATTGTAAAGTTTATTAAATCATCGTGCCTTTGTAGGTGTTTTCACTATTTTGGTTGCAATGTTCTTCGATCGCCTTGTGGTTGTATGAGCATTATCCTTTTCATGTGTTTCATAATCCTTGATGTCCGAACTCTCATCATCAACATGCAAAGATTAGCAAAGCGTGGAAACGTGGATATCTTCTATACGGTCCGCTAGGTAGGAAAGTCTTCTATGATTGCCGCAATATCTAATTTCATGAAATATGATATCTATGATCTTGAGTTAAAATCAATCAAAGGTGGAAACAGTGAACTTTGAAAGCTCTTGCTTGATATGTCCGACAGGTCGATTATTGTGATCGAAAATACCGATTGCCACATGGCACTTACAGACAAGCGCCTGACGGAGAAGAAAACAACAAGAAAGAAAAAAAGCATAACGAAATTATGGCAGAGGCGCGTGGAGACAGGGATATAACCCTCTCAGGGATGCTGAATTTCGTCGATGAGTTATGGTCAAGTACTGGTGGTGAACGACTTATCATTTTTACTACTAACCATGTCGAGAAATTGGATCATGCACTCATTAGACGTGGTCGTATGGATAAACATATTGAGATGGGGTATTGTTGCTTTGATGGGTTTAAGATATTGGCTAAGAACTATTTAAACATTGATGATCACCCATCATTTGAGACTATTCGTCGTTTGATCGATGAGACGAAGATAACTCCTGCTGATGTTGCTGAGAATTTGATGCCTAAAACTGTGTGGAGGGGACTACTATGTGGTTTGCTTGGGGAATTTGATTTACGACCGGAAATCAAAAGAAGACGTAGCAAGATTGGCAGATGAAAAACAATCAGAAGAAGAGGAATCAGAAGAAGATGAAGAGGAATCAAAAGAGGATATTGCTGAGCCCAAAAAAAATCAAAACAGGATACTTGAGTCCTGGTACTCCTAGAAACTAGGATAGAGATTCGGACAACATTTTGATTTTTTATATTTTGGTTTTTCCATAATTTACTACTCTAATTTCTTTTAATCTTTTCTAAGTGTGTGTTTATGTGCGTACATTGAGATGATGTAAAAGGCCATCACAAAACTATCTCATAATCATTTTAAACTGGTTTTGCAACAAAAATTCCTTCGAAACAATTTATTTTCGATCCATGTTAAGAGTGTGAATTTATTTAAGTCAGATCCATGTTAAGAGTGTGTTTGTTGTCGGCTGACTCAGCGCCTGGATCAGCATGAGTCAGATGTCAAACCGTTTATTTTTTATTTTGAGTACTCAGTCAGACCTAAACCCTTGATCGAACCCGTTTGAACTCAGTCAGACCTAAACCCTTGCTCGAACCCGTATGAATCAGGGAATAAAACGCCCCTCACTCATGGGATCAAGCCACTGATTTACATTTTTGAGTCGAAGTCATATCTCGACTCAAAAATAGACATATTGAGTCATATCCGGATGAGTCGGGTGAATCCAAATGATTTAGACGGGTTAGATTGGGGACGAGTTAGCGAAAACAAACATACTCTAAGCTTGCAACCCAATTTTTCATTCCCTTAGAAAATCCGGTTTGAAAGCATAAAACACCATAATCCAAAAAGGAAAGTCCGCATCTCATGAGTATGCTAACGGAGAAATAATAATCAATGCCAAGTCTAATTATTAAAAAAGACACTAATTATATATGAAGACAAATTACCAATCAATCAAATCATTATTAGAAATATCATTGTAGAGTATATAATTAAAGGAAGGATAATTTGAGTTATACAAATGGAACTTAAATTTAATTTGTCGAAATCTTCTAAAAATAAGCACAAGGATTCTTATTGGTCCGCATGCCCCCATCAACTTTTGCCGAATTTTGCCCCCATAAAATAATTCATTTTCTCCCACTAAGTTCTATTTTATGTTTTCTTTAGGTGTCTCCTTATTTAGTTTCTTTCGATTTACTTGCTTGATTTAGTTGTGATTGCTTGAATTAAAATTTCTTAAAACTATTTAAACCATGTTATAGAACTACGATTTCATTGCATACAATTGTTATTAAGGCGTGGTTGATGTTTCAATCAAAAAGATCAGTTTAGAAGCCAGATAGAGAAAGAGAGAATCATTGTCTTAATTAGATATATTTTTTGATCAATGGAGAGCACAACCCAAAAGCAATTATTGAATCAACACACAGAGAAACACTTCACATCAAAAGACGTAGTGAAAGATGTAATTATAGGTATTTCCGATGGTCTTACTGTTCCATTTGCACTTGATGCTGGTATTTCAGCCCGCATACTAAAATTTCGCCTTCCATTGTTCTCGTTCTTTGGTCTTGCGTGGAAGTTTGAATAACTGTATTTTACTATAAATATTTATTAGTAACTATGTGTTTGTATAACATTTGCATGAAAAAAAGAAGAACATTTATATGACACTATCTTCCCTGCAAAATATTAATTTATAATCTATTCTATCCACACCAGACCAATGTTGTGTTAGGCACTAGGTGATCACTATTATGATTTTTGCTTTTTTAGACTTCTATGACAGTTTTCTATAATACCGATATGTTAAATAACGAAAAGAGCACCGTCCCAATAAAAATCATGAGTTTTCAGTCAACTTACATGTCTAAAAAGTAACGAACTTTAAAATAAAAAAACAACAAAAGTGAATCTCATGCTCTTTCTCACAAAGTTGATGCACATACTCAGTAAAACAAATCTATATCTACTGCCTCATCTTCAATTCCTAATCAACTACCACCAGTAGCATGCCCGATCTCATTAACCTCATCAAAATAAAGACATCTTTTCTTTTTTCTTAAAGAGCTTAGAAGTATATTAAGACTTTCATCGTCTTCAAGTGAATCATAAGAATCTTTTATCTCAATTGCTTTTCGCTTCCTTCTTTCAAGAACATAAATTAGAGTTTCTTCATCCTCTTCAAGTGAATCGGAATTGTAAAGTTTATTAAATCATCGTGCCTTTGTAGGTGTTTTCACTATTTTGGTTGCAATGTTCTTCTCGTACTGCCTTGTGGTTGTATGAGCATTATCCTTTTCATATGTTTCATAATCCTTGATGTCCGAACTCTCATCATCAACATGCAAAGATTAGTAAAGCGTGGAAACGTGGATATCTTCTATACGGTCCGCTAGGTACCGGAAAGTCTTCTATGATTGCTGCAATATCTAATTTCATGAAATATGATATCTATGATCTTGAGTTAAAATCAATCAAAGGTGGAAACAGTGAACTTTGAAAGCTCTTGCTTGATATGTCCGACAGGTCGATTATTGTGATCGAAAATACCGATTGCCACATGGCACTTACAGACAAGCGCCTGACGGAGAAGAAAACAAAGAGCAAGAAAGAAAAAAAAAGCATAACGAAATTATGGCGAGGCGCGTGGAGACAGGATATAACCCTCTGGGGATCTTGAATTTCGTCGATGAGTTATGGTCAAGTACTGGTGGTGAACGACTTATCATTTTTACTACTAACCATGTCGAGAAATTGGATCATGCACTCATTAGACGTGGTCGTATGGATAAACATATTGAGATGGGGTATTGTTGCTTTGATGGGTTTAAGATATTGGCTAAGAACTATTTAAACATTGATGATCACCCATCATTTGAGACTATTCGTCGTTTGATCGATGAGACGAAGATAACTCCTGCTGATGTTGCTGAGAATTTGATGCCTAAAACTGTGTGGAGGGGACTACTATGTGGTTTGCTTGGGGAATTTGATTTCTGCACTTCAGAAATCAAAAGAAGACGTAGCAAGATTGGCAGATGAAAAACAATCAGAAGAAGAGGAATCAGAAGAAGATGAAGAGGAATCAAAAGAGGATATTGCTGAGCCCAAAAAAAATCAAAACAGGATACTTGAGTCCTGGTACTCCTAGAAACTAGGATTGAGATTCGGACAACATTTTGATTTTTTATATTTTGGTTTTTCCATAATTTACTACTCTAATTTCTTTTAATCTTTTCTAAGTGTGTGTTTATGTGCGTACATTGAGATGATGTAAAAGGCCATCACAAAACTATCTCATAATCATTTTAAACTGGTTTTGCAACAAAAATTCCTTCGAAACAATTTATTTCCGTCAGATCCATGTTAAGAGTGTGAATTTATTTAAGTCAGATCCATGTTAAGAGTGTGTTTGTTGTCGGCTGACTCAGCGCCTGGATCAGCATGAGTCAGATGTCAAACCGTTTATTTTTTATTTTGAGTACTCAGTCAGACCTAAACCCTTGATCGAACCCGTTTGAACTCAGTCAGACCTAAACCCTTGCTCGAACCCGTATGAATCAGGGAATAAAACGCCCCTCACTCATGGGATCAAGCCACTGATTTACATTTTTTGAGTCAGAAAAGTCATATCTGACTCAAAAAATAGACATATTGAGTCATATCCAGATGAGTCGGGTGAATCCAGTCAGATTTAGACGGGTTAGATTCAGACGAGTTAGCAGAAAACAAACATACTCTAAGCTTGCAACCCAATTTTTTCATTCCCTTAGAAAAATCCGGTTTCGAAAGCATAAAACAACATAATCCAAAAGGGAAAGTACCGCATCTCATTTAGTATGCTAACTGAGAGAAATAATAATCAATGCCAGTCTAATTATTAAAAAAAAAGACACTAATTATATATGAAGACAAATTACCAATCAATCAAATCATTATTAGAAATATCATTGTAGAGTATATAATTAAAGGAAGGATAATTGGAGTTACACAGTCGGAACTTAAATTTAATTTGTCAGAAATCTTCTAAAAAATAAGCACAAGGATTCTTATTGGTCTGCATGCCCCCATCAACTTTTGCCGAATTTTGCCCCCATAAAAATAATTCATTTTCTCCCACTAAGTTCTATTTTATGTTTTTCTTTAGGTGTCTCCTTATTTAGTTTCTGCTCAGTACTTGCTTGATTTAGTTGTGATTGCTTGAATTAAAATTTCTTAAAACTATTTAAACCATGTTATAGAACTACGATTTCATTGCATACAATTGTTATTAAGGCGTGGTTGATGTTTCAATCAAAAAGATCAGTTTAGAAGCCAGATAGAGAAAGAGAGAATCATTGTCTTAATTAGATATATTTTTTGATCAATGGAGAGCACAACCCAAAAGGAATTATTGAATCAACACACAGAGAAACAATTCACATCAAAAGACGTAGTGAAAGATGTAATTATAGGTATTTCCGATGGTCTTCTTGTTCCATTTGCACTTGATCTTTGGTATTTCAGCCAGTACTAAAATTTCGCCTTCCATTGTTCTCGTTGCTGGTCTTGCGGAAGTTTGAATAACTGTATTTTACTATAAATATTTATTAGTAACTATGTGTTTGTATAACATTTGCATGAAAAAAAAAGAAGAACATTTATATGACACTATCTTCCCTGCAAAATATTAATTTATAATCTATTCTCTCCACACCAGACCTATGTTGTGTTAGGCACTAGGTGATCACTATTATGATTTTTGCTTTTTTAGACTTCTATGACAGTTTTCTATAATACCGATATGTTAAATAACGAAAAGAGCACCGTCCCAATAAAAATCATGAGTTTTCAGTCAACTTACATTTCTAAAAAGTAATGAACTTGAAAATAAAAAAACAACAAAAGTGAATCTCATGCTCTTTCTCACAAAGTTGATGCACATACTCAGTCAAAAAAATCTATATCTACTGCCTCATCTTCAATTCCTAATCCACTACCACCAGTAGCATGCCCGATCTCATTAACCTCATCAAAGTAAAGACATCTTTTCTTTTTTCTTAAAGAGCTTAGAAGTATATTAAGACATTCATCGTCTTCAAGTGAATCATAAGAATCTTTTATCTCAATTGCTTTTCGCTTCCTTCTTTCAAGAACATAAATTAAAGTTTCTTCATCCTCTTCAAGTGAATCGGAATTGTAAAGTTTATTAAATCCTCGTGCCTTTGTAGGTGTTTTCACTATTTTGGTTGCAATGTTCTTCTCGTACTGCCTTGTGGTTGTATGAGCATTATCCTTTTCATGTGTTTCATAATCCTTGATATCCGAACTCTCATCATCAACATGCAAAGATTAGTAAAGCGTGGAAACGTGGATATCTTCTATACGGTCATTTGGTACGGAAAGTCTTCTATGATTGTCGCAATATCTAATTTCATGAATTATGACATCTATAATCTTGAGTTAAAATCAGTCAAAGGTGGAAACAGTGAACTTCGAAAGCTCTTGCTTGATATGTCCGACAGGTCGATTATTGTGATCGAAGATATCGGTGCAACATGGCACTTACAGACAAGCGCCTGACGGAGAAGAAAACAAAGAGAAAGAAAGAAAAAGTGCATAACGAAATTATGGCGAGAGGCGCGTGGAGACGAGGATATAACTCTCTCGGGGATCCGAATTTCGTCGATGGGTTATGGTCAAAACTTTGGTGGTGAACGACTTATCATTTTTTTACTACTAACCATGTCGAGAAATTGGATCGCACTCATTAGACGTGGTCGTATGGATAAACATATTGAGATGGGGTATTGTTGCTTTGATGGGTTTAAGATATTGGCTAAGAACTATTTAAACATTGATGATCACCCATCATTTGAGACTATTCGTCGTTTGATCGATGAGACGAAGATAACTCCTGCTGATGTTCTTTGAGAATTTGATGCCTAAATTGTGAATGGAGGGGACTACTCGTGGTTTGCTTGGGAATTTGATTTCTCGCACTTCGGAAATCAAAAGAAGACGCAGACAAGATTGGCGGATGAAAAACAATCGGAAGAAGAGGAATCGAGGAAGAAGATGAAGCGAGAATCAAAAGAGGATATTCTTTGAGCCAAAAAAATAATCAAAAGAGGATACTTGAGTCACGGTACTCCTGGAAACTAGGATTGAGATTCGGACAACATTTTGATTTTTTATATCTTGGTTTTTCCATAATTTACTACTCTAATTTCTTTTAATCTTTTCTAAGTGTGTGTTTATGTGCGTACACTGAGATGATGTAAAAGGCCATCACAAAACTATCTCATAATCATTTTTAAATTTGGTTTTGCAACAAAAATTCCTTGAAACAATTTATTTCCGTCGGATCCATGTTAAGAGTGTGAATTTATTTAAGTCAGATCCATGTTAAGAGTGTGTTTGTTGTCGGCTGACTCAGCGTCTGGATCATCATGAGTCAGATGTCAGACCGTTTGTTTTTTATTTTGAGTACTCAGTCAGACCTAAACCCTTGATCGAACCCATTTGAACTCAGTCAGACCTAAACCCTTGCTCGAACCCGTATGAATCAGGGAATAAAACGCCCCTAACTCATGGGATCAAGCCACTGATTTACATTTTTTGAGTCAGAAAAGTCATATCTGACTCAAAAAATAGACATATTGAGTCATATCCAGATGAGTCGGGTGAATCCAGTCAGATTTAGACGGGTTAGATTCTGACGAGTTAGCAGAAAACAGACACACTCTAAGCTTCCAACCCAATTTTTTCATTCCCTTAGAAAAATCCGGTTTCGAAAGCATAAAACACCATAATCCAAAAAGGAAAGTATTGCATCTCACAGAGTATGCTAACAGAGAAATAATAATCAATGCCAGTCTAATTATTAAAAAAAAAGTCACTAATTATATATGAAGACAAATTACTAATCAATCAAATCATTATTAGAAATATCATTGTAGAGTATATAATTAAAGGAAGGATAATTTGAGTTATACAGTCGGAACTTAAATTTAATTTGTCAGAAATCGTCTAAAAAAGAAGAACAAGGCTTCTTATTGGTCTGCATGCCCCCATCAACTTTTGCCGAATTTTGCCCCCATAAAAATAATTCATTTTCTCCCACTGAGTTCTATTTTATGTTTTTCTTTAGGTGTCTCCTTATTTAGTTTCTGCTCAGTACTTGCTTGATTTAGTTGCGATTGCTTGAATTAAAATTTCTTAAAACTATTTAAACCATGTTATAGAACTACGATTTCATTGCATACAATTGTTATTAAGGCGTGGTTGATGTTTCAACAAAAAAAAGATCAGTTTAGAAGCCGGATAGAGAA
This sequence comes from Papaver armeniacum, assembly GCA_023531295.1. NCBI lineage: Eukaryota > Viridiplantae > Streptophyta > Magnoliopsida > Ranunculales > Papaveraceae > Papaver > Papaver armeniacum. Next base: position 21,780 of record JAJJWW010018810.1, read on the forward strand.
AGAGAGAATCATTGTCTTAATTAGATATATTTTTTGATCAATGGAGAGCACAACCCAAAAGGAATTATTGAATCAACACACGGAGAAACACTTCGCATCAAAAGACGTAGTGAAAGATGTAATTATAGGTATTTCGATGGTCTTCTTGTTCCATTTGCATGATCTTGGTCTTTCGGCCGTACTAAAGTTTCGCCTTCCATTGTTCTCGTTGATGGTCTTGCGGAAGTTTGAATAAGCGTATTTTACTATAAATATTTATTAGTAACTATGTGTTTGTATAACATTTGCGTGAAAAAGATAGAAGAACATTTATATGACACTATCTTCCCTGCAAAATATTACTTTATAATCTATTCTCTCCACACAGACCTATGTTGTGTTAGACGCTAGGCGATCACTATTACGATTTTTGCTTTTTAGACTTTTATGACAGTTTTTCTATAATACCGATATGTTAAATAACGAAAAAGAGCACCGTCCCAATAAAAATCATGAGTTTTCAGTCAACTTACATGTCTAAAAAGTAATGAACTTGAAAATAAAAAAACAACAAAAGTGAATCTCATGCTTTTTCTCACAAAGTTGATGCACATACTCAGTCAACAAATCTATATCTACTGCCTTATCTTCAATTCCTAATCAACTACCACCAGTAGCATGCCCGATCTCATTAACCTCATCAAAATAAAGACATCTTTTCTTTTTTCTTAAAGAGCTTAGAAGTATATTAAGACTTTCATCATCTTCAAGTGAATCATAAGAATCTTTTATCTCAATTGCTTTTCGCTACCTTCTTTCAAGAACATAAATTAGAGTTTCTTCATCCTCTTCAACTGAATCAGAATTGTAAAGTTTATTAAATCCTCGTTCCTTTGTAGGTGTTTTCACTCTTTTGGGTGCAATGTTCTTCTCGTACTGCCTTGTGGTTGTATAAGCATTATCCTTTTCATGTGTTTCATAATCCTTGATATCCGAACTCTCATCATCAACAGGTCTTGTTCCTCTTTTGCTTACTGTCTTCTATACTGCCTTGTGATATGAGCATCATCTTCTTCGTTTGTCTCATCATCCCCACCATCCAAACACTCGTCATTTTATTAAAAGGAGCAAGCCGTTTGGCATATGCAGTCTCCTAACCTTTCACAATAAGAGGATTACATGTTTTTTTCCTGGCCAACCAGTTATATCTAAATAACGAGCTCGAAGTTTCGATTTGTAAGACATAAAAATGAGGTTATTCAGATTTTCATGGTCTAGTCTGTTCCTTTTCTTGGTATACAACTATTGATGGGAAACAAAGTATCCAAAATGAAATAAGAACAAAGAGAGAAAAGATAATAGTGAACAACTAATTAACATGAAGGTTTAACTTACATTATTGAATACACTCCAATTCATTTCGCATGGAGAAGCGAAAACAGTCAAACCAAGCACTCTTTTCGCTGAAATGCCGACACCTCTGATCCCCAGTTTATCCACCACTCAACCGGTGATGTTGCTGCTCTATTCCTTGTGGCTTCTTGGCTACCCATCAATCCTGCAGTTGACCGGTAACTCAATAGTTGATGAATAATCTTGTCTTGAGTCTCTTAATCTTTAATTAACATTGCCATAGTATCATATAAACCTTTCTTAACACCATCATTACTATCCAAACTTTCTACAGATTCCAGTGGATTAGAGAAGTATATTGAAGGATTGAGATAATAGCTATCTGCATGCAACGGTTGGTGGAGTTGTTCTGACCAACGTTCCCGAATATTCTTCATCACCTTATCAAAAATAATCTTATCCTTAGGATCACTCAACATAATAGTAATTTGTTTCAACATTTGACCAACTGCATGGTATATACTATACCCAATTTCATGGTATATAAACAATTGCTTCATCATTTGATCAATACTTTAGTTTTATTAAAACCAGACATAAAATATCATGAACGCATATCGCTCAACAACCAATAATTTACTCCAAAGATCATTAAGATAATCTTTTCCTCAAGCAAGATGTCGTACCAACATCTCCGTACGAATACTCCATGATGATATATCTCCCAACATGGATAAGTTTTAGAGCACTGCTCGGTGTAACTCGCATGCATTGCTATCTCAAGCATGTTTGTAAATGTTAGTGATCAGAACTATAAGTCTTGATTTATAGCCTCTTTATAGATGTCTCCGACTAGGACATAGATTGTGTAGTTGAGCTTAGACTTCACGGTGTTCATCATTTGAAGACGAAGAACTGCTAAGGGGAGCTTGTGGAACTTCATCGACAAAAGGTATGTGGAAACTTAAACTCACCTATCACTTGGAAAGTCTATTTTTACTATATCTCATATATTGAGACATAAGTCGTATTACGATATAGTTTTCTATATACACATTTGAGATTTCGAGCTAAGTTTATCTCGCTTACATATTTCTCGAAATATGTATTGGCAAGCTTTCGCTTCGACCAAGTTCATCTTATATCATGTGAAAATTGCCGAGTAACATCTTACATGGTTTGTGTGATACAATCATTTGGTGTTGTCTTGGAATGTTTCGTTATGATTATTTCAATAACTTGAAAATTGCTTTGATGCTAATAGTGTGTGAAAACGGTTTTCGTCATCCTCTAAGAAAGTTTCAATGATTGAAATAAGAGTTTAGAACGCTTAACCATTATTGGATATGTCATGTTTTGCACTCTTGCACATATGTAATCCATGTCCATGAACCATAGTATGCGCACCCGTTTGCGTACCGGTTGGTTTGAGAAATCGGGAACCTAAGTATGCGTACCGGTTTACGTACTGGCGTACAGGTTCATATCCGAGAATTTCTCTTGGGATTGAAAGTTCGCGTACCGTTTGCGTCTTTGGAGAAACCCAATCTTAGTCCGGGTATTTCAAGTATGCTTACCCGTTTGCATACTTGAAGGTTAAAGTTCTAAAATCGGTTATGAACATGAAAATAAACATTTATATAATAAGGAATGCAATCTTTGGAAACCGTGGCTAAAATGTTCATGATTTATTCGAGTGAATCAAACGGATTTTGCTTCAATTGTGTTCTTCTATAATTCTATGAGAATATAGCAATTGAACAACTCTTTAACCAGTTACATTTGAGTCATTTGAACTAGTTATGGTTAAGATGAATAAGGTTGTGTTGATGGTGGCTTTTAACTTAGGGGTAAAGTCATAAAACCCTAGTCGAGCCGGTGACGTCACGGAACTTGAGTAATAATGTCTAAACCAAGCACATTTATTGAACCCTTTAATTTGTCTGCGAGAAAATTACCAGGTTACCTTTTTTTAATGCTAATTAGGGTTTCGACAAGCCAAAACCCTAATGCTCACACCGCATGTGCCAATGGCTCATCATGCCAGCCACATCCCATCGTGCCAAGGCATGCCAACCATGCTAGCCGCACCCTTGTGCCAATGGCAAACCATGCCATCCACACCCACCGCGCCAAGGAATGCCAACCATGCTATCCGCACCCTTGTGCCAATGGCAAACCATGCCGACCATACCCACCGTGCCAAGGCATGCCAACCATGCTAGCCGCACCCTTGTGCCAATGGCAAACCATGCCGACCACACCCACCGCCGCCAAGGCATGCCAACCATGCTAGCCGCTGCCCTCGTGCCAATGGCAAACCATGCCGACCACACCCACCGCGCCAAGGAATGCCAACCATGCTAGCCGCACCCCTTGTGCATATGGCAAACCATGCGGCCACACCCCCGCGCCAAGGCATGCCAACCATGCCCGGCCGGCACCCTTATGCCAATGGCAAACCATACAAACCACACCCACCGCGCCAAGGCATGCCAACCATGCTAGCCGCACCCCTTGTGCCAATGGCAAACCATGCCACCACACCCAACGCGCCAAGGCATGCCAACCATGCTAGCCGCACCCCATGTGCAAAATGGAAAACCATGCCAACCACACCCAGCCGCACCTACCAAACCCTTGGACCCACATGCCAAGACAATCTGCTCCTTGCCTTGGCCCTAGCCATGCTAGCCGCGCCATGCGCCAACGGCATACCAAACCCTTGGCCCCACCATGCCAAGCCAAACCGCACCTTGCCTTGACCCTAGCCATGCTAGCCGCACCCCTGTGCCAATGGCAAACCATGCCAGCCACACCCACCACGCCAAGGCATGCCAACCATGCTAGTTGCAACCTTGTGCCAATGGAAAACCATGCCAGCCACACCCACCGCGCCAAGGCACGCAAACCATGATAGCCGCACCCATGTGCCAATGGCAAACCATGCCAGCCTCACCCACCGTGCCAAGGCATGACATCCATGCTAGACGCACCCCTGTGCCAATGGCAAACCATGCCAGCCATGACCACCACGCCAAGGCATGGCAACCATGCTAGCCACACCCTTACGCAATGGCAAACCATGCCCCACACCATACGTGCCAAGGCATGCCAACCATGCTAGCCGCACACTTGTGCCAATAGCAAACCATACCGACCACACCCACCGCGCCAATGCATGCCAACCATGCTAGTCGCACCCCTTGTGCCAATGGCAAACCATGCCCCACACTTGCGGCGCCAATGCATGCCAACCATGCTAGCCGTGCCAATGGCAAACCATGCCAGCCACATACACCGCACCAAGGCATGCCAACCATGCTAGCCGCACCCATGTGCCAATGGCAAATCATGCCATCCACACCCATACGCACCTACCAAACCCTTGGCCCCACATGCCAAGCCAAACCGCGCCTTGCCTTGGTACTAGCCATGCTAGCCGCACCATGCGCAAACGGCATGCCAAACCCTTGGCCCCACCATGCCAAGCCAAACCGCACCTTTCCTTGGCCCTAGCCATGCTAGCCGCTCCATGTGCCAACGGAATGCCAAACCCTTGGCCCCACCATGACAAGCCAAACCGCACCTTGCCTTGGCCCTAGCCATGCTAGCCGCACCTACCAAACCCTTGGACCCACATGCCAAGCCAAACCGCACCTTGCCTTGGCCCTAGCCATGCTAGCCGCGCCATGTGCCAACGGCATGCCAAACCCTTGGCCCCACCATGCCAAGCCAAACCGCACCTTGCCTTGGCCCTAACCATGCTAGCCGCATCTACCAAACCCTTGGCCCCACATGCCAAGCCAAAACGCACCTTGCCTTGGCCTAGCCATTAGCTGGCTGCGGCATGTGCCAAAGGCATGCCAAACCCTTGGCCCCACCATGCCAAGCCAAACAGACCTTTCCTTGGCCCTAGCCAAGCTAGCCGCGCACCAAGCGCCCATGGCATGCCAAGCCCTTGGCCCCGCCATGCCAAGCCAAACAATTCACGCCAAACCCTTGGCCTCACATGCCTGCCAAGCGCAGCTTGCCTTGGACCCGGCCGTGCTAGCCGCGCCATGTGCCAACGACATGCTAAACCCTTGGCCCCACATGCCAAACACACCTATCCGCGCCACCATCCCGGCCTTCCCTACGCGGCTACCAAAAATGAAGGCGTGCGACGATCAACGTCCCCTTCAATCCCGTGAGCAAATCTAGCCATCCAAGGTTACCAGACGACGCATGGTAACCTTTGGTAAAATCCTAAGTTTGGCCACGCCAAACCATGCCATGCAAACGGTATGCCAACCTAGTCGCGCCACCATGTCGGGCCTTTCCTACTGTGGCTACCAAAAACGAAGGCATGCGACGATCCACGGTCCCCCTTCAATCCCAGGAGCAAATCCTAGCCATCCAAGGTTACCAGACGACGCATGGTAACCTTTGGCCCGAAAAGCTAAGTTTGGCCACGGCAAACCATGCCATGCCAACGGTATGCTGGCCTTCCCTACGCGGCTACCAAAAACGAAGGCGTGCGACGGTCAACGGTCTCCCTTCAATCCCAGGAGAAAATCCTAGCTATCCAAGGTTACCAGACGACGCATGGTAACCTTTGGCCTGAAAAACTTAAGTTTGGCCACGCCAAACCATGCCATGCCAACGGCATGCCAACCTAGCCGCGCCACCATGCGGCCTTCCCTACGCGGCTACCAAAAACGAAGGCGTGCGGCGATCCACGGTCCCCCTTCAATCCTAGGAGCAAATCCTAGCCATCCAAGGTTACTGGACGATGCATGGTAACCTTTGGACCGAAAACCTAAGTTTGGCCACGCTAAACCATGCCATGCCAACAACATGCCAACCTAGCCACGTCACCATGCCGGCCTTCCCTACGCGGCTACCAAACGAAAGCGTGCAACGATCAACAACTATCTTTCCTCTTGAGATGCAAAATCTCGACCGTCGAAAGTCACCAAGCTAGCAAGTTTCCCAAAGTAAGCGACTTGCTAGGCAACAACAACATGCTACATGTTTTCCACAAAAATATTCGAGACATCAATACATATCACAAATTGGGGGATCCTCTTTGGGTATTGGTTTGGCGGTTTACACCATGCGGCGTACACTACGCATGTCATAAGGAAGTGTCATAAGGATGAGGCGGTTAGTAAATACAAGGATTTAATGGTGAATTTTTTTTTATGGAACATCAATTCCATGCGTTAACGGTTTTATGGAACATCAATTCCATGCGTTAACGTTACCACCTCCTCCCATTTATTCACCCATTTTTCCATTCTTTAATGAGATCGGAGTACGTTTCACTTGAATTGTATAAATAGGTCTTACCTATTTCCACCGAAGGAGGTTCATTCGGGAATATACAACACTCGAAAATACTTGGTAGCTTACCATTTGTTATCCTTCCCACTTTTCTCGATACAAGTCACGTAACACAAATACTCTTCCAGAATCAACTATTACGGTCTCATCCACTTCCCTTGCTTCCTCCCCAAAACCAACCCATTCTCCTTCACTTTGTGACCCGAAGCAAGTCTGGAACGACCATTTCATGGTTTAGTAGGACTTGTACAAATTGGTCTCTCAATCTAAAGTACCCCCTTGCAAAGTATATTGTTTAGGGTTTAAATTTGTTTCTCACTCGCACACCCGAAATTACCAAAATCAAGCGAAACTATTTTCACCCTCAAACAATTGGCGACCACGGTGGGAGGTTGATCTTTCGATTATAATGTCAATTTTCTACCATCAATCTCATGCTTCACCCGAGACTTGAAGATGGTGTAGGCGGGCGTTCGCTCATGGATCGACGACTCGATTACTGAGGCGACCCGATTATAATCATGACACGACAAAGGGATGGTGGGGACTTCCCAGAGGTGAAGCAAACGATCTTCCCGAGAATCAACGACTCGGTTATCAGATAACTCAGTAACGACTGGGGACTTTCCACAATCATGGCGGTGCTTCCCATAAAACTCGGTTTTACACCCGGAAGGTTTCCTTTTCATCAGGAGACCTAAAAAACCAAGTAAGTCCTACCTAGACAAGATACGTAGTTTGCTTTTTTCGAGTTTTCACGGGAATGATAAAACCAATAGCCATGTTATGTTTCATCCCACGTTATTTACCAAACGCACAGTTCCATGGTTTTCTTGGGATGCCGGCAACACTTTCAACCAAGACAGCATCATTTCCAAAAAAATAAAATAATTTATTCCTAAATGATTCATTCCAAAAGAATAATCCAAAACCTTCAAGGTAACATTTATCTATCAACCCAAAAAAAAATAATCCAGAAAATCAAAACCATAAACCAGGCGCTTCTATTTGCCTTTCAAAAATAAATAAATAAAGAAGTTCAGAAGACAAAAATATATTCAAGGAAAGTTTTCCAATAGCGGCTTGCTCCTCTTAGCAAAGGCCTCCCTCGTGCTCGGAGAGCCACCCTTTTCAACAACCGCTCGCACAATCTTTTGAATTACGCTTCCTGCTTCTTCACCATGTCTGCGGAAGGACCTTCGATTGTTTGGCCCAGCAACTTTTCAACCTCGGAGAAACCGTCAACGAACCAAGGAGCATTGAACTCGAACTTTATGCACATGTCACGGTGGAACCTCCGGCTCGAGATTACGTCCTCGTAAATCGTATGACCAGTCACATTGCACATGTCGTCAATCGAAGACAAGGCTTCCTCCACACGCTTGACTAGCGCATATCGGCTAGTAATTTTCTTGGTCGTGGCAATATGACCGTAGCTTTCCCACTATGTTGGCATATAATGCCTCATGTTTAGCTGGCACGCTAAATCCCCCAATCAACACGTGACCGGATAAGGAACCCGGTATGGAGGAACAAAGGTGGCGCCGCGATCGCATGATGAATCGCGAAGGATTCCTAACAACAATTGCGCCAACATTCACGTGAGAAATCTCCGTTGTCTGAGTCACAACAACGCTTCCATCTTGATCGGCCTCTGTTTCAAAGCCACCAGGCTTGGTTGATATGGCTGGAGACAAAGCCGTGTCTTCACCAGTTTCCATCTCAAGTTCGTCTTCAGAACTGGCTTCGCTCTGTGATATCATGGCTTAGACAATCTTTTAAAAGAAAAAAAGAGAGAGGAAGAAGGAAGGAAGAAGAAGATCATGGAGAAGACTCACCGATTCGCTTCAGACCGACTAGAGGAAGATTCAACACTTGCTATCGGAAGAACTACTCTCGCCATCTCTCGGACTCGAGCTTTCATCCTTCTCGGATTCCCCTTCTCCATGGGTAGGCTCCAGCATCAGCCGCTTTCCGTCTCAAGAGGTGCAGTTTTCGACTACGTGCAAGTTTAGTGAAGGCGTTCACTTGTTGCTAAGACCCTAGAAATACACAAGAATAGACACTCGTAAATGAGACAAAGATATTCGCAATCCAACCGAATCAGAAGAAAATTATAGTACTCGCATATTGGAAGAGCTAAAAGTCGGGAGAGCCATCGGATCCGATTGAAAACCACCAAAGACGGCTTTTAGATCTTCGCTCCCCTTCACTTGGGGACTATCTGCATTCGGGTTAACGGATTTTCGTTTGGGATCCCTCAGCAATGGATGTTCCGCTAAAATCGCAGGGAAGGCTTACCGCGACAATTTTCTACCACATCATTCACTTAATCCATGGATAGCAAAGAAACTCATCCTGCCAAAACATGTTATATTTGGAGGTTGTTGATGGATTTCGTTCCGCAAGTAGAAAAGGGAGACTTTGACCTGATGCAAGGGCACTAGCATCGAGAACAGTGGACAACGGGATTTCTGGAACAACCGGCTGACGAACGAGTGGGACCCCTTAGTCAAAACCCATATGTCGAGCCGCCCTATCAATGTTGTAAGAGATCGCTTTGCAAGATCCTCGAAAGAAAGACGGTACATGACCGGGCATGCAGCTTCGCATGAATACCATCTCTCCAACACTCAGATCCTCTTTATCGAAGACTAAGACATGTTCGAAACAGGAGAAAAGGTACTTATCCGAGTTATAGACGCATGGAGCCCATGGACGAAAATTAACCATGTACGAGTTGTCTAGAAATCCCAACCAGGTTCGAGCCTATGTTTGACGCCTATTCGACCAAAGATAGTATCCCGGAGCCACCCCAAGAACTGGGAAGTACGTACCAATGGTTTTGGGGTGTACTTCTCAAGTACTCCCACGACCACGCTGAAGAAAAGCGGCATGAATGTACGAATCCACTTTCATATAGCCATTTGAAGCACACATATCCGAGACCAGCCGATCCAAGTGTGCGGACAGAGAACCAAGAAACAAACCGCCAATAGGGAGAACGACGCCTTTTACTGTTTTATAGCAAACTTGATAAGTTCCCGCCTTATCTCCTTCTTACCTGAGCCGTCATAAAAAATATCTCCGGATAACCAAAGAGCCAAGAACGTCGCGGCATAAAAGCGTATTATTCTTCGATTCGACTCCAACTCATCAAGAAACCACCGAGACACCCACCGGTCATAAAATCACTTCATCTCGTTTCCTTTCCGAACGAATCCTTTTGATTTCGTAAAACCCGGGCGGCATGCATTTCTTCTTCATCCACGGACAACCTAACATCAAGGTTTCCAAATACGGAAGGTTCAAGAATCTGACCACTCTCTCTAAGGAGATGGTCATTTCACCCCACCTGCATATAGCCGTATGAGTGTCCAGGACACCATTTGGAAATAAAAGTAACCAATCCTGGAATATCTTTCCTAATTTGAAGAACTGCGGAAGCCGCGACAACATCAATAATCTGTGCCTTGGTCAAGCTGGCCTTTACACATTCCTGGCTCAACATGAATCGCATCCATTTCTCAAAGGGACGCAACGGGATTACACTGGTCTTAAAGTCAATGGGAGAAGCATGGTATTCTTTTCTCTGAATACAAAACCTTATTACACTGCCCGGACGAACCGGCCGGGCCTATCCTTCACTTTCCGAACCGGTCAGGAGGATCGACACATACTTGGGATGATTTTTTCTAATTGTAGCGGATGTTGTGAAGAACTCATCATCTATGCTTGGATTGGAATTACCCACATCCTTGATCAGACGAAATTGTTGACTTCCTAATGAAAATTCTCTTACGCTGTTTTCACCGCCGAGATAACTACAATGGAACAATACGAGCAGAGAATTTACATAAAGCGCATGGAAATATTTTATCAGACACAGAAGATCCATCCTGGATGCAAACCAATTGGTTTCAAAGTCATTTTGTGCATATGCGAAGAAATGGGACTGACAGACTCTGCATCACCACTTCATGCGTAGGAAACTCGCCTTGACCCGAATAGGCATGCCCCAAAGGAAATCATACACACGGCCACACCAGAAAGAGGAGGAAACCCTAAAATCTAGTTCTTTCATGGGAAGGGAATGACAATCCTCGTGCACATCTACTTCGCACAATAATCGAGGCGACCAACATCACTACAACATTCGCGCCTAGATTTTATTACAAGTTCAAGCAACGCATACCTACGGCTACAGCTAGGGTTTACACCAACACAAAAAAATAAATAAGGAGAAAGCAAGTTAAAGAAGAAGTATTGGAAGGCATACCTAGGATTCTCTTGTCCGCCTTGTTTTTACTACTACCACACGGTGGATAAATAAGTAGGCGTGAAACAAAAGGAGAAGCCGGCCCTCCTTTTATATGCGTGGTGCATGGGAGTTTGAACAAGGAAAGGATTTCCCATTTGAGCCAAGTAAGGAAAGAGGAAACCGGTCCCACAAAGACCAATTACCACGCCAAAATGTCAATGCCATGCCTTGGCCCCCCCACACGCCAAGCCATACACCATGCTTGCCTTCCCAAGACCGCGCCACCCCTTGGACCAACGTCCGAGTCGTCCGCTATGCTTTGCCTCTCCAAACCGTTCGCACGCGCTTTGCCTCTCCAAGCTTTCCGCACTGTGACTTGCCAGTACCAACAAATTCGCCAAGTCAGCGTCATGATGCTTCCTAACCCGGCCAAGGTGATGTACGGCGGACCAAACCAAAGCAATTTTCGTCTCACCACTCCTGGTCTGCATACCCCGGTACAATTTATGCAGGGCTGTCTACGGGAAGCAAAAACTCTTTTAACATCTAGAAAAAGGTTAGTCGGACTCTCCTGACCATCTTGCATGTCCTACGTTTCGATTCTGTCCTCGTCTGTCACCATCATATGCTTACCTCGCAACAAGGAACCTATTCCGAGATAAGCAGGGGACTTAATGTTGATGGTGGCTTTTAACTTAGGGGTAAAGTCGTAAAACCCTAGTCAGACAGTGACGTCACATAACTTGAGTAATAATGTCCAAACCAAGCACATTTATTGAACCCTTTAATTTGTCTGCGAGAAAATTACCATGGTACCTTTTTTTAATGCTAATTAGGGTTTCGACAAGCCAAAACCCTAATTCTCACATCGCACGTGCCAATGGCTCATCATGCCAGCCACATCCCACCGTGCCAAGGCATGCCAACCATGCTAGCCGCACCCTTGTGCCAATGGGAAACCATGCCAGCCACACCCACCGTGCCAAGGCATGCCAACCATGCTAGCTGCACCCCTGTGCCAATGGAAAACAATGCCATCCACACCCACCGCGCCAAGGCATGCCAACCATGCTAGCCGCACCTTTGTGCCAATGGTAAACCATGCCAGCCACACCAACCACGCTAAGGCATTCCAACCATGCTAGCCGCACCCTTGTGCCAATGGAAAAACGCCAGCCACACCCACCGTTCCAAGGCATGCCAACCATGCTATCCGCACCCCTGTGCCAATGGCAAACCATGCCAGCCACACCCACCGCGCCAAGGCATGCCAACCATGCTAGCCGTACTTTTGTGCCAATGGCAACTATACCCGACCCATACCCCGCACCAAGGCATGCCAACCATGCTAGCCGCACCCTTGTGCCAATGGCAAACCATACCAGCCACACCCACCGCGCCAAGACATGCCAACCATGCTAGCCACACCCTTGTGCCAATGGCAAACCATTTCAGGCACAACCACCGTGCCAAGGCATGCCAACCATGCTAGCCACACCCTTGAGCCAATGACAAACCATGCTAGCCACACCCACCGCGCCAAGGCATGCCAACCATGCTAGCCGCACCCCTGTGACAATGGCAAACCATGCCCCACACCCAAATAGCACCTACTAAACCCTTGGCCCCACATGCCAAGCCAACCGCGCCTTGCCTTGGCCCTAGCAATACTAGCCGTGCCATGCGCCAACAAAGATGCCAACCCTTGGCCCCACCATGCCAAGCCAAACCGCACCTTGCCTTGGCCCTAGCCATGCTAGCCGCGCCATGTGCCAACGGCATGCCCATGCCAACCATGCTAGCCGCACCCTTGTGCCAATGGCAAACTGTGCCAGCCACACCCACCGTGCCAAGGCATGCCAACCATGCTAGTCACACCCTTGTGCCAATGAGAAACCATGACAGCCACACCCACCGCGCCAAGGCATGCTAACCATGCTAGCCGCACCCCTATGCCAATGGCAAACCATGCCAGCCACACCCACCGCGCCAAGGCATGCCAACCATGCTAGCCGCACCATTGTGCCAATGGCAAACCATGCCAGCCACACCCACTGCACCAACGCATGCCAACCATGCTAGCCGCACCCTTGTGCCAATGGAAAACCATGCCAGCCAAACCCACCGCGCCAAGGAATGCCAACGATGCTAGCCACACCCTTGTGCCAATGGCAAACCATGCCACCCACACCCACCGCGCCAAGGCATGCCAACCATGCTAGCCGTACTTTGTGCAAACGGAAAACCATTTCAGCCACACCCACCGCGTCAAGGCCCGCCAACCATGCTAGCCACACCCCGTGCCAATGGAAAACCATGCCAGCCATACCCGGTAGCACCTACCAAACCTTTGGCCATAGCCTGCTAGCCGCGCCATGCGCCAACGGCATGCCAAACCCTTGGACCCACCATGCCAAGCCAAACCGCACCTTACCTTGGCCCTAGCCATGCTAGCCGCGCCATGTGCCAACGGCATGCCAAACCTTTGGCCCCACCATGCCAAGCCAAACGCACCTTGCCTTGGCCCTAGCCATGCTAGCCGCACCTACCAAACCCTTGGCCCCACATACAAAGCCAAACCGCACCTTTCCTTGGCCCTAGCCATGCTAGCCGCACCATGCGCCCATGGCATGCCAAGCTCTTGGCCCCGCCATGCCAAGCCAAACCATTCGCGCCAAACCCTTGGCCCCACATTCCAAGCCAAACCGCACCTTGCCCTAGCCCAGCACCGTGCTAGGCGCGCCATGTGCCAACGGCATGCTAAGCCCTTGGCCCCATATTCCAAACACACCTAGCCGCGCCACCATGCTGGCCTTCCCTACGCGGCTACCAAAAATGAAGGCGTGCGACGATCAACGACCCCCCCTTCAATCCCAGGAGCAAATCCTAGCCATCCAAGGTTACCAGACGACGCATGGTAACCTTTGGCCCGAAAACCTAAGTTTGGCCACGCCAAACCATGCCAACGACATGCCAACCTAGCCGCGCCACCATGCTTGCCTTCCCTACACGGCTACCAAAAACGAAGGCGTGCGATAATCCGCGGTCCCCCTTCAATCCCAGGAGCAAATCCTAGCCATCCAAGGTTATTAGACGATGCATGGTAACCTTTGACCCGAAAACCTAAGTTTTGCCACGCCAAACCATGCCATGCCAACGACATGCTAACCTAACCGCGCCACCATACTGCCCTTCCCTACGCGGCTACCAAAAATGAAGGCGTGCGACGATCCACGGTCCCCCTTCAATCCCAAGAGCAAATCCTAGCCATCCAAGGTTACCAGACGACGCATGGTAACCTTTGTCCCGAACACCTAAGTTTGTCCATGCCAAACCATGCCAACCTAGCCACGCCACCATGATGGCCTTCCCTACGCGGCTACCAAAACGAAAGCGTGCAACGATCAACGGCTATCTTTCCTCTTGAGATGCAAAATCTCGACCGTCGAAGGTCACCAAGCTGGCAAGTCTCCCAGTGCGACTTGCGAGTGCAACAACATGCTACATGTTTTCCACAAAAACATTCGAGACATCAACACATATCACAAGTGGGGGATCCTCTTTGGGTATTGGTTTGGCATTTTACACCATGCGGCGTACACTACGCCCGTCATAAGGAAGTGTCATAAGGATGAGGCGGTTAGTAAATACGGGGGAGTTAATGGTGAAACGTTTTTTATGGAACTTCAATTCCATTCGTTAATTAATGATTTTATGGAACATCAATTCCATGCGTTAACGTTTTATGGAACATCAATTCCATGCGTTAACGTTACCACCTCCTCCCATTTATTCACCCATTTTTCCATTTCTTAATGAGAACAGAGTACATTTCACTTCGACTTGTATAAATAGGTCTTACCTATTTCCACCGAAGGGGAGGTTCATTCAGGAATATAAAACAATCGTAAAATACTTGCTAGCTTACCATTTGTTAGCCTTCCCATTTTTCCGATTGTTTATGGTTGAAAATCGTTTCGCCGATTTCGGTAAATTCGGTAGGTGAGTGAGAAACTGGTTTAAACCCTAAACAAATGTGTCCCACGTGAGCACTTTATAGATTCGAGAGATCAATCCGTACAAGTCCGGCCTAAACCAAGAAATGGCCGTTCCAGACTTGCTTCGGTCACAAAGTGGAGGAGAAGGGTTGATTTGGGGAGGGAAGCAAAGAAAGGTGTTGAGACCAGAATAGTTCTGGGAGAGTAGTATCTCGACTTGTATTAGAAAGTGAAAGCTTAGGAAGCTTGCAAGAGATGAAATCTTTTTGGAGAGCTTGCAAAATTTCCTTTTCGAGAGTGTAGTATTTTTCTCCCGACCGAGACTTGTTTATGCGGTGGAAATAGGTAAGACCTATTTATACAAGTCGAGATTGAAACATACCCTGGCCTCATGAAGGAAGAGAGTAAAGGGTGAAATAATGGGAGGAGGTGGTAACCGCATGGTATTTATGGGTGAAAACGTTTTCACCATTATTTCCTCATTTATTTGACCGCTTTATTCCTATTCACGCTTTCTTAATGTGAGCGTAATGTACGCAGTGCAGGCGTGGACAGCCAAACCAAAACCCCGGGAAAGCATCCCTCGGTTGTGTTGATATCTCGAGTGTTGGTTGCACCTTGAGTGCAAGTGGCGCTTCTAGTGGCGCGTGTGGCATGTGCCATTGGCATGTGCGGAATGCCTTGGTGGTAGGTTGTACGTTGAGTTTAAGTGGCAATGCCGAGGCTGCTAGTGGCGTGTGTGGCATGTGCCAATGGCATGTGCGGAATTCCTTGGTGGTAGGTTGCATGATTTGCAAATTAGGCTACCGGCGTGGGTTTGGCATGTGCCGGTGGCGCGTATGGTCGAATTGGCCTAGGTTGCATGGCTTGCAAGTTAGGCTACCAGTAGCGATTAGGGCCACGGCTAGGTGATGAAGGCTACCGGCGAGCGTGTTGGCATGTGCCAATGGTATGCATGTCCGTTAGGGTCGTGGCCTTGGTAGGAAAAGCTACCAACGAGCATGTTGGCATGTGCCAATGGCATGCGTGGCCGTTAGGGCCGTGGCCTTGGTAGGAAAAGCTACCAGAGAGCATGTTGGCATGTGCCAATGGCATGCGTGGCCGTTAGGGCCGTGACTTTGGTAGGAAAAGCTACCAACGAGCATGTTGGCATGTGCAAATGGCATGCGTGGCCGTTAGGGCCGTGGCCTTGTAGGAAAAGCTACCTTCGAGCATGTTGGCATGTGCCAATGGCATGCGTGGCCGTTAGGGCCGTGGCCTTGGTAGGAAAAGCTAGTGAGCATGTTGGCATGTGCCAATGGCATGCGTGGCCGTCTTGGCCTAGGTTGCATGGTTTGTAAGCCTAAGGCGCTATATTTGGCATGTGCCAATGGCATACGGCTGACTTTGAAATATGGCTTGTGGTACGTGTTGTCATGTGCCAATGCACGTACGGCCATGTTGACCTAGTTGCACGTTTTTCAAGCCTAGGGCGCTATATTTGGCATGTGCCAGTGGCATAGCGACTTGGAAATATGGCTTGTGGTACGTGTTGGCATGTGCCAATGGAACGTACGGCCATGTTGACCTAGTTGCATGTTTTGCAAGCCTAGGGCGCTATATTTGGCATGTGCCAATGGCATAGCGGCTTAGTTTGGCATGGTTGCCAATGAGTGCGATATGTAGTTTGGTTTTGGCGTCGGCGCCATGGTGCGCAGATGCGGCTTGGTTTTAGGCGTTGTTGCCACGGTGTTGCCGCGGTGTGCGGCTTGGTTTGGCATTGTTTCCATGGTGCAGGTGTGCGGCTTGGTTTGGCATTGTTGCCATGGTGCGCGAGTGTGCGGCTTGGTTTGGCATTGTTGCCATGGTGCTCGGTGTGCGGCTTGGTTTGGCATTATTGCCATGGTGCTGTGATGTCACGCTTGGTTTGGCATTGTTGCCATGGTGCGCGGTGTGCGGCTTAGTTTGGCATTGTTGCCATGGTGCATGAGTGTGCGGCTTGGTTTGGCATTGTTGCCATGGTGCGATTAGTGTGCGGCTTGGTTTGGCATTGTTGCCATGGTGCGCAGTGTGCGGCTTGGTTTTGGAATTAGGGTTCGTGGTCGAAACCCTAATCCGGTATTTTGAAAAAATACCCCTATTAATTATTTACACTGAGTTAAATGCACTTAGTTAATGTGTTGCGAGTAACACTAGGTCGTGGGTTTTTACGATTTTACCCCTTATTTAAAAACCACCATCAACATTAAGTCCCCTGCTTAGCTCGGAACAGGGGCTTTGTTGCGAGGTAAGCATAAGATGGTGACAAACTATCAACAACAAACCGTAAAGAGAATTGAGGAGGCTCGTCTGACCTTTTATAAATAGGATTTGGAATCCTTGCCTCTGGTAGTTTTGCACAAATCGGGAGGCTGGTACAATTGGGGGTAGGTGCAACTTGGCGACGTTGGGAAGTTGCGTGATTTGGGAAGCCGAGTGTGCTAGCTGGTGGGGACCAGGCGCAAGGTGTGGAAGTCGTGCATGCTTGCGACGGGCATGACAGGCGGCCATTGGGAAGTCGGCGTAATGGTGGTGGGGTAGGTGCAAGCAGGCGACGTTGGGAAGTTGCGTGAATTGGGAAACTAAGTGTGCTAGCTGGTGGGACCGGCGCAAGGTGTGGAAGCTGTGCGTGCTTGCAGGCGTGACTTGGGCGGCCATTGGGAAGTCGGCGCAATTGGTTGGGCCGTTTCTTACACGCACGATTTTGGAAAAGGGTAAATCCTTCCTTGTGTGATTTGGGAATCTTCACGCCTATATATATATATAAAGTCCCTTTCTCCCATCTTGCACTTTTATCTTTTCATCCTTTCCTACTAGCGGCAGAGTCACGAAGAAAAACCAGCTTCCAGGTATGTCTTCCAGTACTTCTCTTGTTTCCCTTTTTATGTAGGTGTAAACCCTAAGAGTAGGAGCGCATATAATTTCTTGGCGTGTCTCTTGTAGAAATATTGTATGTATGCAGCCAAGGGAAATACTGCATATATTATCCGAACCCGTAGGAAATATTGTATATATGATTTTTGGTCTGAAAGAAATCTGCGCGTGCGATTTGAACCCGTAGAAAAATGCTCCATATATAATTTTGAACCCAAGAAGGATACTTGTAGATACACTTGAACCCGTATAAAATACCGCGTATATAGTCTTGAACCCGAAGAAAATACTGCGTATATAGTCTTGAACCCAAAGAAAATCTGCGTATATAGTCTTGAACCCGAAGAAAATACTGCGTATATAGTCTTGAACCCGAAGAAAATATTGTGTGTGCAGTTTTGAACCCGTAGAGAATACGCCCTCTGTTTTTTTTTTTTTTTTTTTTTTTGTATTTCGGGTTTTCCTTTTGTCGAGCGCGGAAAGTAATGTGTCAGGGAGATAATTTTGTTTTTTTTTTTTGTGTGCAGATATCTTGTTACTAAGTTGTTATTAAGAAATCCGACAAGATGTTACCTGAACAAAATTTCGCCTCATCGAAGGATGTCCATAATTCCAAACCAAACACGGATGATGAAATCTTCGCCAAAAACTTGTCTCTGCTCGGAAAAATCACCCGGGTTTCGTGCGATTTTGTTAACCGGTGGTGAAGATGAAAAGAAGACACGTTCGGTTCGCCCGCAGAACACCATACGGTTTGTCTTCATAAAGGGGTATATTCCTCTTCCAACATTGATTTCGGGATGTGTCAAAGCCCATTGCGTTCTTTTGATAGATGGGTTGAGTTCATGGTGAGTAAGGAGCACATAAATACCAACTTGACTCGGCGCAGATTATTGATCTTTGTCGAGCTTGATGGAAATCTCAGTTAGGAAGGATATCTCGGGCTTGGTTGCTTTCATCTCCGGATGGTGTTCGGACACCCATACGATCATATGTAGATGGGGTGAGATAACTTTCTCCTTGGAGAGTGTGGCTCTCTTCTTGAATCTTCCTAAGAATCGGGAATCTTAAAATCCAATTATACGAAAGTGAGGGGAATATGCGGGATGACCTCATTTGCTAAGTTGGAAGATTTCGCTCGGAAAGACTCCACCTGCGAAGTCGAAGGATTCTATCCGGAAAGAGGATGAAAGGTGCCTTTACAGCCTGGTGGATATCCCAATGGTTTCCGGACGAGTTGGAACACGAATGCAAAAGCGTGATCTTCACGTTGCAGCACTTTTGGCTCTCTGGTTGTCTAGAGACATTTTTGACGAGTTACGGTAAGAAGGAGATAAGACCGAGTTGCTAGTGATTCTTTGTGAAGTTGGCAAAAGGTGAAGTTCTTCCCATTGGCAAGCTATTCCTCGGTTCCCTTTATGTGCATACTGGATCACCTAGTTGCGAACATGCGAGTTTCGAATGGTTTCATGAAAGTGAATTCATATGTGCACGTTGCTTTTCTGCAAGTCTGGCTATGGGAGCACTTTGAGAAGTATGCTCCGAAACCGATGCCTTCGATTCCCGCGAGTTGGGCGGCTCTCGGGTCTTCGATGGGTGAACAGGCCCAAGAGTTTGCGTGAGCTGGGTTAGTCTTCTTGATAAGTCGTATGAAATCAATTTTTGCCCATGGGAGCCGGTCCATAGGTCGGTGACTCAAATTGACACCTTTGCTTCTCGCTCGCTCATGTCTTTGTCTTGATGGCGATTTGAGCGTTGGTGAAAACTTGTTCATTCAAAGCTGCTTGCCGGTTATATGTCGTCTTTCTTCATGGGTCTTTCCGGATAGCTGCTTTACAATATTGACCGTGCTTTTGCTCGTCATATGGGTTTCGATCAAGGGTACCTCTTGCCTACCAGTAGGTGATTCCTAAGGATTCATTGCGTGCCGCCCTCAACGCCGGTGCCCTCGAGCCGGTATCCGCCTTCCCTTCTTTCAAGCGGGAAGAGTAACTTCGACGATTTTTCGGCTATAATGCGTTCAGTGCGACGAGTTTATTATGATCCAAGATTTTGTGAATAACGTGGTGGAGAACGTTCGTTGTAAACCTTCCCAGCAGTTTTGAAAAAGTATCCAATGTTGAGAGATCTCAAACGAAAGTTGCCTAGCAACTCGGAAAGTCCCAGGCCAAGGAACGGAGAACGAAGAATCGTCTTTGGCGGGTTCGGCCAGTTTCAAAAGATCCTCCCACTGACTCTCGTGTCTTTCGATTCTTCCTATAACCGGGTATGTGTCGCTTCTTCATTGGTTTGTCTCAAAACACGTGAATTTCTCACTGAAAACATGTGTCTTGTTTCTTCCGGGGCTTTGGTAGTGTTAATGCTTTCGCTTGCCCTTGCACGTTGCCAGAGACGGCAATTTCTTCAAAGAATTCCAAAGAAGACCGAGCCTTCTCATAGCGGTGATGAGTCGAGAAAGAAGAAAGTTCGAAAAGTGAGAGTGATTCCTCTGGCAAGATTGGTTCTTTTCGGGAAGCGGTTCGGTGAGTTCGCGCTTCTTTTCTTTCTTCTTCTCGTTTCTTCCTTTGAAAATGTCCGACTCAAATTCGCGGGAGGAATCGGTTCGGAGGACGATTCTGGGGTAGAGCCACATGGAAACTTGCCCTTGGTGGCCACCGCCAGTGACTTGGAGGTGGGAGTTAGCCGATTGCCGGGCACAAATGTGGTTCAAACGGTGGATGATTCTCTGATGGTTGCTGCCGTAGACATGGAAGAAAACCCTCTGCGAGTCGTGAGGCCAGGTGCAGGCGCCATTTTTGATCCCCCGTACTTGGTTCCTTATCCAGGTCATGTGCTGGTTAGCGGCTTCAGCGTGCCGACTAAGCATGAGGCGTTGTATACCAGAATCCGGGAGAAGTACGGACATATGGCCACAACCAAGAAAGTCACTTGTCGATTTGCGCTGGTTAAGCGTGTGGAAGAGGCTTTATCTTCCATCGAGGATATGCGTGAGGTGACCGGTCACACCGTTTCTGAAGACGTTATGGCCGACTGGGAGCACCGTCGCGATGTGTGCGTAGAAAAGGAGTTCAAAACCTCGTGGTTTGTAGAAGGCCTTGCTGAGATCCAAAAGTTGAAAGATGCAACAACCGAAAGCCTTTCCGCCGAGGAGATTGCACGACGGGAGGTAGAACTCGAAAAGCTTTCCAAGATGTTGACTATGAAGAGAGCGGCTCTTGAAGATGCAAAGTTGACTTTCTCCAAGAAGAACAGACTGTTAGATGATTTTCCTTGAATGTTTCTTTGTTAAACTTTCATTTAGGTTCTTTTTTTTTTGAAAAACATCTTTGGATGTCCGGTTCAAGGTTTGACCAGGTTTGGTAGGCAATTGGTAGCTTTTGAGGATATTGGATTATTTCGGGATGAATGGTTTTGATAATATGACTCGATTATGTTTTGGGAAAGGAATATTGCTTTTATGAAAGTGTGTTCTAGCAATAGGCACAATACTCGGTAGTATAATGGTTTTACTAAGAACCTAAAACAAATCGTATATCTTCTTGTGATCTGAATTTACTCACTTCATAGGTTTTGCGAACATGCCTCACTTCATGTAAAAAAGGCGGTTTCTTGGTAGCAAAGCCGCCAAGTCCCCAATCCTTTGGTAGCATCTTGACGAGTCCCCAGTTTTCTTGTGTAGTTTTTACAACTGTAACCGGGTTGTCTCGGTGGTTGCGTCGGATTGAGTCGCCTTCCCTATCATCTTGACATCCGGGTCGAAGAACGAGATCGAAAGTCGACATTGTAGCCGATAGATCAATCCTCCCGTTGTGGTCGCCAATTGTTTATGGTTGAAAATCGTTTTCGCGATTTGATAAATTCGGTAGGTGAGTGAGAAACTGGTTTAAACCCTAAACAAATGTTCTCCGCACGTGAGCACTTTATAGATTCGAGAGATCAACTGCACAAGTCCGGCCTAAACCAAGAAATGGTCGTTCCGGACTTGCTTCGGTCACAAAGTGGAGGAGAAGGGTTGATTTGGGGAGGGAAGCAAAGAAAGGTGTTGAGACCGGAATAGTTCTGGGAGAGTAGTATCTCGACTTGTATCGAAAGTGAAAGCTTAGGAAGCTTGCAAGAGATGAAAGCTTTTTGGAGAGCTTGCAAAATTGCCTTTCTGAGAGTGTAGTATTTTTCTCCGACCGAGACTTGTTGTCCGGTGGAAATAGGTAAGACCTATTTATACAAGTCGAGATTGAAACGTGCCACGGCCTCATGAAGGAAGAGAGTAAAGGGTGAAATAATGGGAGGAGGTGGTAACCGCATGGTGTTTATGGGTGAAAACGTTTTCACCATTATTTCCTCATTTATTTGACCGCTTTATTCCTTTTCACGCTTTCTTAATGTGAGCGTAGTGTACGCTACAAGCTGTGACCGCCAAACCAAAACCCTGGAAAGCATCCCCCAGTTTGTGTTGATATCTCGATTATTGGTTGCACCTTGAGTGCAAGTGGCGTTGCTAGTGGCGCGTGTGGCATGTGCGGAATGCCTTGGTGGTAGGTTGTACGTTGAGTGTAGGTGGCAATGCCGTAGCCGCTAGTGGCGTGTGTGGCATGTGCCAATGCCATGTGCGGAATGCCTTGGTGGTAGGTTGCATGATTTGCAAATTAGGCTACCGGCGTGGGTTTTGGCATGTGCCAGTGGCGAGTATGGTCGAATTGGCCTAGGTTGCACGGCTTGCAAGTTAGGCTACCAGCGCGCATTAGGGCCCGGCTAGGTGATAAAGGCTACCAGCTGAGCGTGTTGGCATTTGCCAATGGTATGCGTGGCCGATTAGGGCCGTGGCCTTGGTAGGAAAAGCTACCAACGAGCATGTTGGCATGTGCCAATGGCATGCGTGGCCGTTAGGGCCGTGGCCTTGGTAGGAAAAGCTACCAATGAGCATGTTGGCATGTGCCAATGGCATGCGTGGCCGTTAGGGCCGTGGCCTTGGTAGGAAAAGCTACCAGCCGAGCATGTTGGCATGTGCCAATGGCATGCGTGGCCGTTAGGGCCGTGGCCTTGGTAGGAAAGCTACCGCCGAGCATGTTGGCATGTGCCAATGGCATGCGTGGCCGTTAGGGCCGTGGCCTTGGTAGGAAAAGCTACCAATGAGCATGTTGGCATGTGCCAATGGCATGCGTGGCCGTTAGGGCCTTGGCCTTGGTAGGAAAAGCTACCGCCGAGCATGTTGGCATGTGCCAATGGCATGCGTGGCCGTCTTGGCCTAGTTTGCATGGTTTGTAAGCCTAGGGGCGCTATATTTGGCATGTGCCAATGGCGCCTTTGACTTTGAAATATGGCTTGTGTACGTGTTGGCCTCGGTGCCAATGGCACGTACGGCCATGTTGACCTAGTTGCACGTTTTGCAAGCCTAGGGCCCTATATTTGGCATGTGCCAATGGCATAGCGACTTGGAAATATGGCTTGTGGTACGTGTTGGCATGTGCCAATATCACGTACGGCCATGTTGACCTAGTTGCATGTTTTGCAAGCCTAGGGCGCTATATTTGGCATATGCCAATGGCATAGCGGCTTAGTTTGGCATGGTTGCCAATGAGTGCGATATGTAGTTTGGTTTTGGCATCGCTGCCATGGTGCGCAGTGTGCGGCTTGGTTTTGGCGTTGTTGCCACGGTGCGCCGTGTGCGGCTTGGTTTGGCATTGTTGCCATGGTGCGCAGTGTACGGCTTGGTTTGGCATTGTTGCCATGGTGCGCAGTGTGCGGCTTGGTTTTTGGCATTGTTGCCATGGTGCGCGCAGTGTGCGGCTTGGTTTGGAATTGTTGCCATGGTGCGCAGTGTGCGCTTGGTTTGGCATTGTTACCATGGTGCGCAGCATGTGCGGCTTGGTTTGGCATTGTTGCCATGGTGCGCGAGTGTGCGGCTTGGTTTTGGAATTAGGGTTACGTGTCGAAACCCTAATCCGGTATTTTGAAAAAATACCCCTATTAATTATTTACACTGAGTTAAATGCTCTTAGTTAATGTGTTAGGTAACACTAGGTCATGGGTTTTTACGATTTTACCCCTTGTTTAAAAACCACCATCAACACCGATACAAGTCACGTAACACAACTACTCTTCCGTAATCAACTATTCTCGGTTTCATCACTTCCTTGCTTCCTCCCCAAAACCAACTCATTCTCCTTCACTTTGTGACCGAAGCAAGTCTCCGCAACGGCCATTTCTTGGTTTAGGTAGGACTTGTACAGATTGATCTCTCGAATATAAAGTACTCCCTTGCGAGTACATTGTTTAGGGTTTAAATTTGTTCTCACTCGCACACCCGAAATTACCAAAATCGGAAGAAACTATTTTCACCCTCAAATAGGTTGATATGAGAGTAATCATATGGATAACCTCGGTTAACTATTTGTGAACCAACACGGTGTACACTTTTAGGTACGGTTACGTAAACCTAAATGAGGGTACATTTCATTTGTGTGTAACAAGCTAAGTTCGATCTAACGATTGAAAGATATTAGCTTGGTTGAATCGGAGTCTAACGGTGAATATTGAACGCTTTGTTACTAAGGTAACTTGGATTGCAAACCCCGATTTGAAAACTATATAAAGGAGAACTCTAACAATGGGAAAACTAATCCCCACACCTCGTGTGTGTTACTAGTTGCATAAATAGAGTCGATTATCCTATAACCTTAGGTTTCTATCGAGATCCCGTAGGTTAACGACTTCAAAGACTTCATTGGGATTGTGAAGCCTGGACCCAACTATTTTCTTTGTAGTTGCGTGTTCTAATCTTGCCCTATTCTATCGTATTTAGTACAATTGAAATAATTGACTCGAGATTAATTTCTCCGATAGGCAAGATAAAAGTAACACAAACATCTTCCTCTCATCGTTTGTGATTCCACAATATCTTGTTTCGCTAGTCGATTAAGATTATTGTGAGCTGATTGATAATACTAGGTTGTTATTCGGGAATATAAGACCGGTTTATCAATTGGTTCTGTTCACCTTGATTTATCAAAAGATGGAACAAAAACTCTTGGGTATTTCTGTGGGAGACAAATTTATTCAATTTATAGACTTTTCTATGTGAGATGATTTTTTATCAAGTCTTGACTTTGGGTCGTAGTAACTCTTGGTTGTGGGTGAGATCAACTAAGGGAATCAAGTGTGTAGTATCCTGTTAGGATCAGAGACGTAAAGAATGCAACTATACCTTGAATCAGTGTGAGATTGATTAGTATTCAACTACAGTCCATTCCAAAGTTAATTGGTAGTAGGCTAGAGTCCTGAGCGGCTTAATACGGTGTGGTTTTCAATGGACTAGGTCATGTATTTGTGGTTTCCTCATTAACAAAATTCTGGTGTCTGTGTTATTTCTTTTCCGCATTATATTTTGTTATATTATTGAAATATCACACGGGTTGTGCGTTAAGATCAATCAATTAGAATATCCAACCTTTGGTTGTTGATTTACATTGATTGACACTTGAACATTGGTCTTTGGTACCGTTCAAGTTGTTTCACATAATAGTCGCTCATGTGGATTTCTATCAGTTTGATTTGTCGATTACATTGTGAAACGAGATATTAAACTCTTTGATATACTTTACTCTAGATTGACTCTAACTTTATCTGGTTGATTCTCTAGAAAGTGTATTGGAGTAAGTCCTCTCGATTGCCAAAGCAATTGTTGGGTGTGGATGTTAGACCCCCGCATTTTCAATAAGTATTTCATAAGCACCCTAGTGATGTACTCCTTCCACCATTAATGATCTGTCATATACAACCCCAAGAGGTGGGATGAACCTCACATTAAGAACTCTATTGAGAATTCCATGACTAAACACATCGCTTAAACCTCCTTATATAAGACTCATAAAACTTGATTCCCAAGTATTGGCCTTCTTGGGAAACCATAGTCACCTGGGAAACCCATCTTAATATGGAAATATGGAAATTGAACCAAATTAGGAAACCTTATGTTTTCCTACCACCTCTTTTAAAACCATCGTGTGATACTTAATGATCAGTTAATTTACTAATGGTTTCACAACCAACTCTAGGCTTTGGTTCTTAGTTTAGTTCAGGATACCTCATACAGAGTAAAGACGAGTATTATTGAAGGAGATGACGAGAAAAGTTTTCAACGCGACCTTTAGGATTCTCTTTTTTTTTTATATAAAAGAAAAAATGTATTGCTTAGTTGGTTGAAATGGTTTGATCATTTGCAAGAAGATCACAAATATCTACAGAAAAATTATCAAATTGTTGGATATCAATAGTTTTTTTTGTGACAAATTTAGCTACTGCATTTGTGACTTGATTATTGTCTCTACTAACAAATGAAAAACAAAAATAGATAAAAGAAGAACTTAAGTGTTTGATTTATTTTGTTAGATTGTTGTTTACCTATTGTATGATAAATGGATATTTCGTGATAACTTTAATGACTAGTTTTGCATCATCTTCAACGTGAATTCGCCCTGCATGCATCTCCTTAGCCCATATTAACGCTTTATGAATATCTAGACACTCTCCTTCCTCTGGACTTAAGATTCCGTCACCATATCGTCCTCGGATCTGATTGCATGCCCCTTTAAAATCACGCAGGGAAATCCCAGTGCAAATTTGGTTAGTATGATGATCAAAAGAAACATCTACATAAAATTTAACAGTACCTTATACGGGGTGACCAATGAGATATTTTATCATGATTACAAGACGAACTACTATTAATGATTCATAAAGGTGAGAGTTTAAGTGGTAGTGTATTTTATTTATAGAGGTTATAGGATTTAGAGATACTCCTTGAAATATTGTTTCGCATCTGTCTTGACAAATGATCCAAGCACCAATCATTGGAGAAAGAAGTCATATATTATCTTAAATTGCATTGGTCTTAGTGAACCAACTAATAACCCACTCATAAATACTAATGCATTGACTTCCTACAACATCTATGTCAATGTGAATTCCCTCCAAACTGTCCTAGCATGCCCTGCACTTGAAAAGAATGTGCTTTATAATTTCAATACTATTACCACAAGACCTACATTGAGACTCAAGATCACTGTTATAATCTGCCATCGGAGAATTCTTCCACTAGACACCAATGAATCGAACTGAATGGGTTACAAATGAGCCAATAATTCTTCCACCGGATACCAGAGATACTAGAGACACCCACACTGTCAAATCTTGTTAACAAAAGCTTGATGACTTACTCTGCAAATGTATTGATCATAACGAACACAAAGGAAAACGCCATTGGAGATAAATCAAACTGCATACAAATATTGGAGAAATAACATGTTTAGTTACTCATAATACAACCGCATTGGTCTGAAAGTCAAACACGAATAAGATATTCTATTATGACTACAATACGGACTAGTATTGATTCATTCATGCGGTGAAAGTTTAAGTGGTAGTGTAATTTATCTATAGAGGTTATGGGATTTAAAGATACTCCCTGAAACACTTGTCTCACATCTATCTTTCCAAATAATCCAAGCACCGTTATCGATAAAAAAGCCATTTACCATCTTAAACCGCATTGGTCTTAGTGAATCAACCGATAACCCGCTAAGAAACAATAATGCATTGACTTCTTAAACATTTGTATATGTCAATGTGAATTCCCCTCCAAACTTGTCCTACCATGGCTGCACTAGAAAAGAATGTGCTTTATAATTCCAATACTATTACCACAAGACCCACACGGAGACTCAATATCGCTGTTATAAGCTGCCAATTTATCCCTTGTAGGATGACACTCATGGACACATTTCCAAGTAAAGAGCTTAATTATGTGTGCATCACTCTCCATAATGCCTTTCAAACTTTTGACTGGATATTCCTCCCATTAACTTGAACTTCTCTTGGAATGATTGTATGCACTCTTAATAGAGAGTTTTCCATATTTTACTGGAGCCCAAATCATTACACCTTTTTTTTAAGGTGTCTAAGACATAACTTGAATTATTCTAGAGGTATTTGCAGCAAATAATTATTCTAAGAGAGGGAAATTCAGGTTATCGTTTCTTGGAATAATAACTTGACTACATGTTGATAAAATCAGATATATCAATAATTGAATTGGAAGATGATCAATGCATGGTATCCATTTATCCAACCAAATTTTCATTTTCTTTCCATTATTTATTTCCATAAAGTAATGCATGGTATCCATTAATCCAACTAAATTTTTATTTTCTTTCCATTATTTATTTCCATAAAGTAATTTTGTTGAATAATCTGAAGACCCTTAGTAATACCATTCCAAGTATAAGAGTGGTTCTTAGGTTCTATCCCGTGATGAAGAATATTACCATATTTGAAGTATTTGCTCCCAAAATTTGAAACCAAAGTTGTTCCTTTTCAATACATACTCTCCAAGCTAGTTTTGTGAGTAAAGCTAATTTGAGTTTTTTAAGATTTATAAATGAAAGTGCACCAATGTCTTTAGGCTTACACACTTTAGAGTTAGCTATGAGATTAGAACCCATGTTAGAAGAACTCCCCCAAGAGAATTTTCTCTGTTTGGTTGTTAATATCTTGAGTAGCTGATATGGTAACTTGAAGGTACCCATTTGATACACAGGAATAGAGTTGAGTACATGTTTTATCATAGTAGACCTGCCTGGTTAAGAAAGCGATATAGAAGACCATATGGATAATTTGTTACCAAAATTTTCCTCAATAAATTTAAAAGATTCTTGTTTAAAGTGACCAAGAATAAAATTAAGGATATTCGACCTAAATACCTTTCTTTTGAACTCATAATCTTAACTCCCAAATATGAGTGAGGACCTCAGCAACTTATGGTTTTGTGTATTTACTGAATGCACTGCAAATTTCTCAAAGTTTATAACTTGGCCAGGCTGTGAAATGGAATTATGAAGAAGCTCAAAAAGATTGTTGACTGATGTAAGATTTGCTTGAGTGAAGATAAAGTAGTCATCTACAAAAGCAAGTGATTAATGGTCTGGTGAATTAACGACCACTTTAATACCTTTGATGTGGTTGTTTTGCTGAGCAGCAATGAGATGCTTGGAGAGAATCTCCATAGCTAAGATGAATAGATAAGGTGAAAGAGGGTCACCGTGTCTAATGCCACTTGTATGATGGAATTATTCACGAGGAGAGCCATTGAGAATTACATACAAAGAAGTTGTGTTGATGCATTGGTAAATGAGATCATACAAATCAAGACAAAAGCCAAAGTACTTTAAGACCTTGATGAGAAATTTTCACTTTAATCTGTCAAAAGCTTTTGACATGTCAAGCTTAAGAGCCATCCAACCAATTTTCCCACTTTTCTTCTTCGTGGAATTTATAATTTCTCGAGTTATCACCGTATTGTCCTTTGTTGAGCCTTCTGAAACATAGGCGAGTTTGATATCCGAGATAATTTTCCTTCACGAGTGGCTTCATCCTATTAACTAGTATTTTAGAAATTATCTTGTAAGAAGTATTATAGAGTCCTATTGGCCTGTAATCTGCAACACGAATATGTTTATTTTCTTGAGTATGTGTTTACACAGAAAAATCTTGAAAATATAAGACAAACATCTTCAACTACCACATTCCACCGACTCTTGAAAAACCAGCTTGAAAACCCTCAGGACCTGGAGCACTTTAATTCTCCATGCTCTTGAGGGTGCTGAAAATTTCTTCATTACTTGGAAGACCAGTGAGTCTAACATTGTCCTCTGCAGAGATAATACATGTAAGTACATCATACAAATGTTCTTCTAGAGAAGAATTACAAGAAGTACTGATATCTGTAAAATGCTGAGTAAGATGAGCTGCAATGTCTTACCTAGAATGCAACCAAATATTACTATGAACTTGTATGAAATCTATGTTGTCTCTTGCACTTTTCTTATTAATATTTGTATGGAAGTACTTGGTGTTGTTATCCATTTCTTTAATAAAGTGATCTTTGGATTTTTATTGATGAAATTTACTTTGGATCTTGTGCCATTTGTTAAGTTCCTTGTTGATGGTGATAACTTGATCTTGAAAGATGTTGTACGGAGGTTGAGCTTGAATAATACTCAACTCGTGATGCAAGTTGTCTATTTTTTGATTGAAAATGCTCTTTGTTCCAGATTGATAACTCTTTCCTTGTTGGCTGAAGCTTTTTCACCAATTGGAAGCCAGAGGAGCCATTGATATGGTCTTTCCATGCATTAGCAATAACATAAGAGCAAGTATCGTCATTTAACCAAGTTAGGAAAAACTTAAATGATATCCAACAATTAGGAGTAGTGCAAAATAAAAGAGGATAGCGGCGCCGGCGGCTGACTGACTGGGTGGACTTATGGATCTGGGCCTCGTATAAATTTACCATGTTTGGAAACGAAATCTATATAAGAAATTTTGCTTCTTTGTTATGTTTTGGTAGTAAAACATTGAATAATGACCTTCCTTAATTAATTTTCTTTCTTTAGGTTCCAATCAGTGCTGTAAGCTACACTGAGACAATCCCCTTCCATATGAAAATTGTCAATCTGCTTTGCGTTTAGCCCACTGAATATGCTTCAAAAAAAAGTTTAGCCCACTGAATTGGCCACTGGATTGTTAAATTTTGAATTAAGTTGTTCATTAACTCTAAATTTTGAAGTTGATTTGTTTGAAAATGAAGAGGATGATTCATAACTCTGGAATGTGTCCAGTGATGGCCTAAATTTATCATTTTGACCAAAAACATGTTTCCTGCCAAAATAAAAAATACTCCCCTCCGTCCCACTATTAGATGACCTACTTGGTCTAAGATCTTGTCCCATCATTAGTTGACATATTTCACTAATCAAGGGGATATCTCTAAAACTACCCTTTTGATTGATTATCGGTATCATAAGAAATATGTATAATTTGATATTCATGTTTATACTGCTACGTAGGTGTTTTAAAATGATTTTCAACGGTATAAAATTTACGAAAATCTATGGTATAGTTTGAGAGATAAATGATTTCTAAATTTACAAATTATTATCCATAAGGGTATAGCTGTAAAAAATACTTAAAAACACTCATTTCATTCATTGCCTTAAGAATTGTGCAAACTTCAACTAGGTCATCTAATAGTGGGACGGAGGGAGTATATTTTTCGTAACCAAAACCTGCCGAGTGGTTTAATACTTGCTTTGTGTCACCCACAATTTGTACAATTTTGGGTCACGTAGAGTCTTCATTTTTTTGATTGGAAAGAGGATATTATTAAGGAGAAAAAGGAATGTACAAGAGTCTACAGAGAGAGAGTAGACAAGAAGAAAAGCAAAAACATAAGCTACATCAATAAAATACAGTTTCCCAATTCTGGACTGAGTACTCAAAATTAATGTGAAGTTTCTCCCCAAAAGCGGCAGCCCAAGTAAGAACCAAAGTCTTAGTATCGTTAATCAATTCCAAGTCCGTCTTGAAGGTATACTTATCCTCAAAAGTGCGATTATTTCGTTCCCTCCAAATCACCCAGATTACAGCAGCAGGAATGAGTCTCCAAGCTACTTGGCCGAAAGTAGAAAGTTGGTGATGTTGCCATGAATGTGCAAGAGTTTGTATAGATTCAGGAAACACCCAAGCCAATTTTTTTGGCATGATCTTGCACTGATTTTTGTAGGCTA
This sequence comes from Papaver armeniacum, assembly GCA_023531295.1. Classification (NCBI taxonomy): domain Eukaryota; kingdom Viridiplantae; phylum Streptophyta; class Magnoliopsida; order Ranunculales; family Papaveraceae; genus Papaver; species Papaver armeniacum. The sequence continues at coordinate 53,210 of JAJJWW010018810.1, forward strand.
CCTTACGGTGAATGAATAAGTGATTTTGAGATGGAGGTTACCACAAAGGATGCAGGATCTGTAGATGTCCATACCCTTGTGTTGAAGCATATCCAGAGTATTTAGACGGTCATGAACTGCAAACCAAACTAAAAAGTTAATTTTAGGTGGAACTTCCTTTTGCTGAGACTAAATTGTGTGGAAAATCCTTAACACCAACATCTGCGGTCATAGAGGCGTAAAGTGATTTCACCGTGAAATATCCGAGAAGAATGAATAGCCCATCTCGAGTATCAGGTAAGTTGTCTTTGATAGGTGAAGAAGAGCCAATAACGGAGAAAAGTGATGCTAAGCTGTTAACCTCAGAATTAGATAAAATTCTTTTGAACTCAAACTTCCAGGAGCCATCGGGAGAGGTGTGTTCCGCTAAGGTTGCTAGCTTTAGATTATCAAGTTTATACAAATCATGATATGAGTCAGCTAAACACTTTCTACCAATCCAAATATCTCTCCAAAAGGAGACAACATTACCGTGAGTGTATACAAATAGTTGAGTTTGAAGCTACAAGTGTACAGTTTGTTGATAGTTCTCTAGCAAGAAATTCCACGAGCCGAGAAGTAACAGGTGCCGAGGATCCAATAAGAGAAGCTACTTCCATATTTTTCCCAATAAGCTTGTACCACAGGTGTGATTTTTCTATTCCAAACCTCCAACACCATTTTGCAAGTAATGCTTGATTCATAACTCGAAGATTCAAAATGCCTAAACCTCCCATCTTTTATCAGCACACACAAGAGGCCAATTAATCAAATGAGATGTGTTGCTGCCTTTATCATTATGATCCCATAAAAAATTCCTTATCTTTCTCTCTAAGATATTAATAACAGAAATAGGAGCTACGAAAAAAGTGAGAAATAGTACATTGGCAGTGATGTAAGGATGCACTTGAGAAGAATCACTTTACCTCCCTTTGTGAGAGAGATTTTTTTCCAAAAAGAAAGTCTTGCATCAAATCTTTCAATGAATGGATCCCATATAGCTTTAGATGTATTTTTTGCACCAAGAGGCATACCCAAATATATGAAAGGAAGAATGTCAGTTCTACAACCAAGCTCTGCTGCCCATGCATCAATTTCTGGAACATCTCCAATAGCAATTAGTCTTGTTTTAGTAGTGTTAACTTTCAGCCCTGCAATGTATTCAAAACACTTTAGGATAGAAAACAAGTTAATCAAATCTTCCTTGTTGTTGTCTAGAAAGAAGATTGTATCAGCATAATGGAGATGATTTACAATCTGACCTCCCTCTACCATAGAGAATCCATTAAAAAGGTTGGATTTTGCAGCTCTGTCAATGTATCTAGAGAATCCTTCCATTGCAATGTTTAATAGTAAAGAAGAAATGGGGCATCCCTGTCTCACTCCTCTTGAACTGTTGAAGTACCCGAATGAAGAGCCATTGATAAGAACTGAAAAAGAAGCTGTTGAATAACAGAATTTCATCCAATTGCGCCATCTACTACTAAAACCCATCTGCTGTAGAACAAATTCTAAGTAGCTCCAATTAATTCTGTCAAATGCTTTATTACTGTACGTGCTTCCACATTGAGTTCTCTGTTAAGTTCTTTTTTTGAGTGTTTGGTTTCTCTATTTAGCTTTTTAAGGTTCTTGCTTTATTTAGTTTAGTTGCTTTAGTTAGAATTTCTTATGAGTATTTAAACTCTGCTGTAGAACCACGATTTTCATTGAATGAACAATTGGTGGGTTGATCTTCCAATCAAAAGATCAGCTTCGTATAGGATTGTGCAGGATCCTATCACAGAGTGTCTTGACTAGATATATTTTCATCAATGGAGAAAACAAACCAAGAAAAACTATTGAATCAGCAGCATACAGAGAAACACTTTGCATCAAAAGACGTAGTTAAAGATGTGATCATAGGTGTTTCAGATGGTCTTACTGTTCCGTTTGCACTTGCTGCTGGTCTTTCAGCTAGCACTAAAGTTTCTCCTTCCATTGTTCTCGTTGCTGTTCTTGCGGAAGTTGCTGCGGGTTCTATTTCTATGGGTCTTGGTGGGTTTCTTGCAGCAAAAAGTGAAGAACATCATTACATGAGGGAGATGAAGAGAGAACAAGAAGAGATCATTAATTGCCCTGATATAGAAGCTGCTGAGATTGCAGAAATTTTAGCAGAATACGGGTTAGAGCCTCATGAATATGCACCAGTGGTGAATGCTCTTCGCAAAAAACCCCAAGCATGGTTGGAATTTATGATGAGGTTCGAACTTGGATTAGAGAAACCTCGGCCAGGAAGAGCGTTAGAAAGCGCATTCACTATTGCAGCTGCTTACATTATTGGTGGAATGGTACCTCTCCTTCCTTACATGTTTATTCCAGTGGCAACGGAGGCAATGATAACTTCAATCTGGGTTACGCTAATGGCATTGTTTTTCTTTGGCTACGTTAAAGGTATTTTCACGGGAGATCGACCTTTGAAAAGTGCTTTTGAGACTACACTTGTCGGGGCTATTGCCTGTGCTGCAGCTTATGGAATGGGTAGACTTGTACAACTAATTAAATAGCTAAAGAGACTGGAAATCATGCTTTTAATTTCAGTACTTTCATTCCTTGTTTTCAGTTTTTTTTGTTTGAATTTTCTTGCTTGAATGTTGTTATTTTTAATTTGCATGTTTGCCTTTCGTCATTGGGATTATGTTCTGAATCTCTTCTAGTATCTCGAATTTGTTAATCGCTTGAAATATTTTCTATCACGCACTAAAAAAATATTTATATCTATATATTGAGCTTATACGATCATGAAAATGGAGCACCTGCACCAATGGACTCGGACTATGCTCTCAAAGTGTTTCCAAGAGTAATTTTCTATCACGCACTTAAGAAATATTTATATCTATTGAGCTTATACGATCATGGACATGGAGCACCTGCACCAATGGACTCGGACTATGCTCTCAAAGTGTTTCCAAGAGTAGTCTAGCAATATCTATGGGGGTGCAATTACTAGCCTGCCCTGAAAAATTAGCAGCCTTCCAAAAATAAAATCTATGACAAAATACAACACATTCCAAAAATAATAGTGGTATGTTGGGAGTTACTGTTTGGGTGACGGAAGGAAAATCGTAAGTATTTACACAAGAATCCCATAGGCGCCGCCCTCCAGACCCTCCAGCTCAAAACCTTATATATATTTCAGATTTAAAGGGTTTTTGAGCAACACAAGATAAAACATCGAGAAGGAGATCTCAAAGCTGATTAATATTCCTGAAGGTGTTCCTGATGAATCACCAAGCTACGTACCGATTTACACAACAGTTTACACTCTGTGCACAAAGAAATCGTTCGGGAAGGAATTTTATGATGATTATACATCTACAAAAGATATGAAGGTGTTTATAACGAATATTTGAATTCTTAAAGTTTTACCATCTATTCTAGAGAAAGAGCATGATGATGTATCTATGTTGCATGAACTCGTTAAGAGGTGGGCAAATCACAAGGTCATGTTAACTAAGCTTGCTCGATATTTCAATTATATGGATCGCCATTACATTAGTGTAAAGCAAAAACTTCCCTCCATGAAAGATGTTGGGCTTGGTTGCTTTCATAAAATTGTGTATGAGAAGATGAAAGTGAAATTTAAAGATGCTGTTATTGCGTTGGTTAATCGAGAACGTGAGGGAAGCGAAATTGATAGGAGTTTGGTCAAGGATGTTGTACAGATTTTTGTTGAAGTTGGGAATGATAACTTGGATTATTATGTCAACATGCACTACTCTCCTCCCAACTCTGCAATGCGCCAACATTTTAGAACTAGCACATGTCATGGATAGCCATTTCATAAACAACAGAAATCTTAAGGGGAGCAAATAAGTAAGCAATTTTTAAGCAATAGAGGTGGTGCAGTGTCGCTTAGGCAAAAATATTGACAATCACTAAGCCTGTTTGGCAATGAGGGGGTTAACTCAGTGTTTAGATGATACGAAGACAATGCTAGGAATCTAATTATTAGAAATGCGCTATACGTAAATTTCTTGAAGTCCAGCAATTATTACTTCCAAATCGAGTCTTCCCTCCTACGGTGGACTGACTAGTCCATCACTCTACCCAAACAAGAGTTATAATTACAGAAAATCAAAGGATTCTAAATATTGATCAATTAGCTGGATTAGGATCAATCTGATGACAGAGACATAAATTAGCTGGAAAACGGCCTTCCGGGGGAGTAGTTATACAAATATCAGTACAAATATATACCTGGCTTAATTTGAGGTAAGATTTAAATTCTCCTTTTCTAGTTATTAATTTAAACATTTGCATAAGGCTCTTCAATGTAGATAAATGAACATGGCTGGCACAACTAATAGCTGGTGTAGGAGACTGCCAGTGCCACCAGTAATATAAATGTTTTCACATACAAAAGAATATTGGATATTGTTTGTACCCAAAATTATTTTTGGGAACGAAACACGATGAATGGATAGTTTTGGTGAGTATTGGGGTTTGGAGTCGGTTTGGAAAGCAAATAAAGAGACAAAGATGAACGCGGGTTTACGTGGTTCGGCATGGCTTGCCTCGTCCACGGATGAATCCCTTGGGGAGAAATGTTTTATTGACTTTTCTATTACAAAATATGTTTTTCTCTCCTCTCCTCTTGGCCCCATCTTCCTGATTTCTTCCCTCCACTATTTATACAGTTTCATATCTAAATATAACATAAATTACATTAACTGCTCATTCAAGCCACCACCATCAATTCTGTATGAAACAGCTAGAGTTAATTCTGCATGTATGGCTTCTTTGCCTTTAGTCTTGCATATTTAAAGCGCGCCTTTAGTTACGCATGACCTAAACTCGCTGCCTTTAGTATTGCATGGTCAAAGCTTCTGCAATTAGTCGCATGGAATTCAATGGATGAGACTATTGGGAATTCAATCCGCATAACCGATGGCCGGCAGTATTGGTGGACACTCTTTGGTCGAAGCAGTGTATGCATGGGCAAGGGCGGCTTGATGGTTGTGAGACATGATGGGCCGGGCGTGAATGGGAGGTAGCAGCCGGGCGGCATGGTTGGAGACTTGGTTGTGACATGGTTGGAGACCAGTTGTGACATGGTTGGAGACAGGTTGGCGTGGAAGAGTTTTGGGCGGGAATTGGTTTGCGGCTTTCTGGTTACAAGACTGAAAATTGGCTAGGGTGCGGCCCGACTTCGATAGTTGACCGGACGGTTGACCTTGACTGTTGACCGACCGTTGACGGAAGTTGACTTTGATAGTTGACCGACTTTGACCATCGACCTTGACCAGGAAGTTGACTTTGATAGTTGACCGACTTTGACCATCGACCTGTCCGTGCGATCGGTGAAATTTGCCAACAGTTGGATAGTTAGTGGGCTTGGATGAGGACCAAAACATGATTCAAGTATCAATTTGGCCCATTAAGTGGTATTTTTACTTATGGTACAAACATCGCCCCTCTTAACCTCCAACTTGTTGGGGGTTAAGAAAAATTTTTCGTGTTCCTTAGTCAATGATAAAACTCGCCCCCAAGTGTGGATTATTGATATTGAGGTGATTGGCGAACTTCCCTTGTTGTTTGCGGAAATCAAGACGCCCCCAAGAGTAAATTTATGTTCTTTGAGCGTAAATAGAAACGCCTTCGTTGATTTGTGGAGATCGTAATCAAGTCGCCCCCAAGTCTTTCAAAAACAAGACCGAGGTGATGCAACGGAAGCTTGATAATGGAGCGGTGATGTTGGAAATGAGCGGAACAACATTGAGTGAAGCAGTGCGGCCAGCACAGATTAGCCGGGATCAAGTAGAATTAGAACAAAGCCGGACTGGGCAGCTAGCCGATCACCGGTGCTGCAGAGCATCCCGAGCATTACGAAGAAACAGGATCACTGCCCCAAGTGCAGAGCGACGAGCAAATCAAAGCGCTGCGGCCCGGTGCGATCACCGGGACCGAGGTGTTGCGAACAGAGCCGGGACTGCGGCAGGCGATCACCACCGCATCGACGCCGAACATTGCGGCCCGGCCGATCGCCTGGACTGCGGGAGGCGGCGAGCAAGACCGCACATGCCAGCTGCGTCACTGACCGTTGTGAGGACGTAATGTAGCCGGGTTTGCACAGCCGGGATCACCGGTTCTGCAGAGCATCGAACATTAAGCGGTGCGATCGAGTTGGACTGCGGGAGGCGGCGAGCAAGGCGCACTCTGACTGGCTACGATCAGTTTGAGTTTGCGGAGTGGCGAGCAAAGCTATGACTGCTGGCCATTGCGATCAGTTGAATTTGCGGGAGTTGCGAAGCGAGTTGGGCTGCGGCGGCCGATCAGGTGAGTCTGCAGCGACATCGAGCATTGCGGCTAGTTCGCGATCAATTTGAGTCTGCGAGTGCTATGAGCATAGGCTAGTTGCATCAGTCGTGATCGGTGGAATCTGGCAACAGACGAGCAGTTATCTTGCGATGTAGTTGCGATCAGTTGAATTCTGCGAGGCTACTGACATCATTTGGGTTACATTCATTTGTGATCAGTTTGGGATGCGATGCAACGGAAAAAGCTACAATGCGGCATTGCGATGAGATGGACTGCGAGAGCTATCAAGCATGCCATTTGAGTGCATCAGTTTGTGATCGATTTGGAATGCGATGTAACATGAACAAAGTTCTGTTGCGATGGCAAGCGATTAGCCGGATTGTAGCATATCTTTGAGGACTTGGTTTAAACATTTCGATAAACATAGGTGTAACGATTCACGAATAAAACTAGACAAGACTGATTCGTCAACCGAGTGCCACTGCATCGCATCGATTCGTCAGCGAGTACGAATTCGTAAGCAAAACTAGACCGCATCGATTCGTCCAAGCGAGTGCGGCGATTGCTTTTGAACTGAAGTACAATAATTCAATCAACATAATTATAACGAGTTTAACATTCTTGATTGAAAAAATTGCGTAAAAATATTAGGGTGTACGCTCGCCCCCTCTTAATCCTACAACTCATTGTAGGACTAAGAAGTTTAAGGTTACTGAAGTTTCGATTTTCGGGAGCTTAATTGCAATTAGGTGCTATGTAACTTGCCCCAAGCGTATGAAGTGTTACACTGACTTGCCCCAAAAGAGTAATTTTAGACCACGAGGTGTTACATATCTCGCCCCCAAGTGATGGGTCGTATTGAAGTGATATGCAACTCGCCCCAGGAAGATAGTAATTGTCATCTTGCTCAATGCTTGCACAAGGGTGCACTTTGCCTTGTTGCATTTTGCTCGCGCATGGGATTTTGAATATGTCTCGCTATCCGGAATTGCGCGGGGGCCAATCCCACTATTCAGGATGTGCGAAGAATTGGAATGTGTGCATCCCTCGTTGAGAAGATGCTTGCCACATTAAAGGTGTCTTACCAAAAGTATGCGTGAATATATGAAAAGGTGCAAAAATATGTAAATTGTATACTTACCTTATTGAAAATGTTGCTGCGACTTCGCTTCGAAGTGATTAGGATGCCCACCGGCTATGTCGGTGCTTTTAAGCGGCGATGATTAGTATAGTTGCCTTAGCGTCTCGTCTCGACTTAGTAATTGATTTGTCTCATGGATGGAATGCACCAATTAAGTCCAAGTTTGGATCGAAGGCGAGTTGCCACTGAAGCATGTATTTCAAAGAATGTGATCACTGACTACCAATGATTATGCGCAAAATCGACTGAATCGATTGAGAGGAAACTTGTATTAAACTTGATTTTCGGGAAAATCGGACTACAAACATTCGACCCTACGGATTTGTAGGAATTTAAAAGGATGCATTTGTTCAATCAACGGGCCAATAGTATTCTTTGTGAAATCGATTACAATAGTTCGATCAACCGATTGTAATAGTTATGTGGAAAAGGACCTGCAGCAGTTCGATCAATCGATTGGCAAGATATTTTCTTTGTAGTGATTGAATGTGACCGTTTCAGTCTTTGTCATTTCACATTTCTAAAATTTTTAACCTTCTCCGAAAATTGGAATGTTGCCTTCACGACCTTGGTAATTGACATACGATCTCATCGGGCCGACAATCACTCAGTTTGGATGTACGAAGAAGAAGTTATCGAGGAAACAAAATTGGTTGGTCAGCGCCTTGCTCTAACATGTTGATGACGTGATTGTACCCAAAAAATATTATTCTCCAATTGCAAAAATTTTCCTTCATGTCGTAGGATTTTGAAATGCGATCGCAACGAGCCAAAAATCATCCAATTCGGACGTGAGACGAAGAAGATATCAACGAAACAAATTTTTAGACCAAACCCTAGTGGGGTGTAGATATCCGCAAGGTAAGAGAAACTGGGCGAAATAATCCAAGGGATACGGATTAAATGGCGCCGCGTTCCATTGGAACAGACTACGAATTAAGTTGTATCGCAAAGACTTGAATCATACCCCCACTAATCGCCGATTTTGTTTAGCAAAATTAATCGGCATTTAATCGCCGACATGGCGATGGCTCGTCGCACAACCGCCGGCCTCAGTGCTGGCCGCCGCCTCCGATCTGTCATGCTGCTGGTTGCCGCTGCCGCCGCGCCGCCGCGCCGCCGTTCGTTGCCGCTGGCCGCTTCCGCTCGCCGACGCCGCTCATGATGGCCGCCGGCTTTACAGCAAATTTTTTTTTTTTTTTTTTTAAAAAAAAAAAAATTGATTTCGATGTTTTAGAGAGCATCGAAAATAGATGTCTAGGGGAGCATCAATGGTCTGTGTGTTGGGCCAAGCATCGAAAATTGATGTACCACCATTGCATCGAATCATTGCTCAAATTGGAATTTTGATGTATCTTGGATCATCGAACTTTTGACGGTGGTCATTTGCTTCGCATCGAACTTTGATGTAACTCGAAGCATCGAAGAACACTGACGTGGGTGATGGACACCTTGACGTGGGTGAGTGAAAACAAAGGTAGGTGAACGAAACCTGAAGAGGGTGAACAGATCTGAGGTTGCACCGCCGACGCCGCGCCGCCCGATTCCACCGGGCTGGCCTGCCGCTGCTGGTCCCGCCCGCCCGCCCGACACCGCCTCCCGCCCACGACGCCGCGCTCGTGTTGGCCGCGGCTTCACCGATTTTTTTTTTTTTTATTGATGAGAACTTTTTCGCAACGTTTCTGCTTCACTGGATTGTTGCCATTGCTTTTGAACTTTTGTAAACTTTTCTGTTTTCTTCATTTCCTTTGTAGCGGTTCTGTGGATTTGTTCTTATTTCTCACGGACCTTTCACCATGGTTTTTTGCACTTTTGTGGCCCTTTCGAATTTTTCTCGAGATGCTTTTTTTGGAGGTTTTCCTTGGGTATTTAAGCACCTTGAGATGTAGAACAACTTGTGACTTTGCGACCATGGCGTGATCGATTTTGTCATACAACAAACTTGAACAGTGGATAATGCGTTATTTGAGAAGCAATTTTTTAGGACTTGGGACTTGAATCATCTTCATGGATCGAACATCCCGACAACAACCTTGGTGATTTTAAGTCGACTTTGTGGCTTTCATTTGCGATCTTTGGGCTATAGTAATTGTGATTAATCGTCTGGCCATTGCGATCAGCCGGAATGACGATGATAGAAATCGAAACCGGATCCAGCCATGCTGTGGATCGAATATCCTACACCAGTTTTCATGGTATTTCACTACATCTTTTGCCGCGAAACGAGCGTTCAAGAACACTATCATCGATTTTGTAGTGATGTGATTTTCAGCGGTATCCATGACTAATAGCTTCAGCCAAATCAGAATGGCTGCGAATCTTGGTTGCAGCGATTGCGATCAAGCTGGATCGTAGTATGTGCGATTATACGGTCGGCAGCAGCTGCGATCACTGGATCGATCATTATGACCAAACTAGTCTGCAGTTAGATTGCGATCAATCGGATCTGCAGCAGTTGATTTTCCAAAATGCTCGATTGCTTTTTTTCACGGACACGATTTTTGAAGCATTTCCTACAACTTTTCTCAATGGGAAAGCACGATTTCTTTTCTCGTATATCCCCTTAGTCGGCGCCAATGTTTGTACCCAAAATTACTTTTGGGCACGAAACACGATGAATGGATAGTTTTGGTGAGTATTGGGGTTTGGAGTCGGTTTGGAAAGCAAATAAAGAGACAAAGATGAACGCAGGTTTTACGTGGTTCGGCATGGCTTGCCTACGTCCACGGATGAATCCCCTTGGGGAGAAATGTTTTATTGACTTTTCTATTACAAAATATGTTTTTCTCTCCTCTCCTCTTGGCCCCATCTTCCTGATTTCTTCCCTCCACTATTTATACAGTTTCATATCTAAATATAACATAAATTACATTAATCGCTCATTCAAGCCACCACCATCAATTTCGTATGAAACAAACTAGAGTTAATTTCGCATGTATGAAATATTTCGCCTTTAGTACTTTGCATGATCGAAACTACGCCTTTAGTTCTCGCATGACTAAACTCACGCCTTTAGTATTGCATGGCCGAAATCACGTAATTAGTACGCATGGAATTCAATGGATGAAATTTGTTGGAATTCATTCCGCATAAATGATGACCGACGGTATTGGTGGACACTTGCCGGCCGAAGCACCGATTGCATGGGCAAGGATCGGCTTGATGGTTGACAGACATGATGGCCGGCACCGTGAATGGAGGGCCGGCCGGGACATGGTTGGAGATCAGTTGTTGACATGGTTGGAGACCCAGTTGTGGCGTGGAAGAGTTTTTGGCTGGGAATTGGTTTGCAGCTTTGCTGGTTACAAGACTGAAAATTGGCTAGGGGTGCCACTGACTTCGATAGTTGACCGACGGTTGACCTTGACTGTTGACCGACCGTTGACCGACTTTGACCATCGACCTGTCCGTGCAGACTGGTGGGCTGCCTTGGTTGACTGGTTAGTGGGCTTGGATGAGGACCAAAACATGATTCAAGTATCAATTTGGCTCATTAAGTGGTATTTTTACTTATGGTACAAACAGATATAAATAGAATTGATCTTTGTATTAAAACTACTAGTACGGCCGTTGCCACGTTGGGGGAGGGCCGACCGAAAAAGAATCTGAACATGGGGTTCGTCTGCGATTACTTTCACCCCGTTTGAAAAGTGATACTTTAGCCCAGTTTAGAAAAGTGATACTTTAGCTCAGTTTCGGAAAAATTGATACTTTCGCCGGTTTGGAAAAAGTGATACTTTTTCGAAACGGAGCGAAAAGTATCACTTTCCCGAAACGGAGCGAAAGTTTCACTTTTCCCCGAAACGGGTTGTGAAAGTATCACTTTTTCAGAATCGGAAAATTAATCGATCCATAAACCAAAATATGGTTGCATGATGTGTTATGCATCCTTTGTGGTGGTTTGCATAATGACTATGCATTCAATTTTCGAGAATTGTGCCTAAAATTAAAGTATCATTTTTCTTGAAACGGAACATCGGTTTATTAGTTGGAACGGAAAATTAGTTGATGCATAAACCAAAATTTTGCTACATAAAGTATTATGTATCTTTTGTGGTGGTTTGCATAATGAATATACATTTAATTTTCTAAAATTGTGCCTAAAATAATAAATACCTCCGAATTTTTCGTAAAAACTCTAAATTTGATATTGTTGTTTGTGCTCGTTGCATAGATTTTTTTATTAGCTTTCCAACAAGATAAAATTTGTAAAATTCCAAGGCACGGATTTTTAGATATGTTATATTAAAGTTTGATTTCCAATTATACCCCTAAAAAATAGGATATATAAGGAGTTATAGTAATTGGATTAAAAGAGAGGGATATTTTTGGTTTTTCAGCATGGACCATTCTCAATCTTTTTGTGATAATTGATCATTTAGATTTACAAAAAAGTAGTCATATAAAGGTCTTACTCGCTTCGCTCGGTCGGCCCAATTAGCTTTAAATCCAAAGGCCAGGCAACTGATAAAAGTTCTTATAGAGTAATCGTGTAGGGATGAAACATGAAAGGGATTGTTGTTGAAGTTCGATTGAATATTGCCTACAGTACTCATCGATCAAAATAAATAAATTAATTAATTTCTCCACTCAGATTTCCAAGACATTTTTCAAATATTAAAACACTGAAGGGACAATACTATGCTAAGTCGTTTTTTCAAATGTAGCAGACAACTGGGGAAAACACGCCATCCACTACATTATAATCCTGGCTTGATTGGGGTATACCCAAACTAATTGGGGTATACCCAATGAGATAAAATATGGTCATTTTGAAGTACAAGCCAAGCCACCCCTTAACCTTGTTTTTTCTAAATGGCTAAAATGCTCTTGTTTAATTAACACTAAAAATTCTGATTAGGTTAATTAATTGAGTTTAGATTAAAATTTTGAAATTATGAATTCAGTAGATTAAATCTTTTATCTCCCTTATGAGTTCAATTTCGATCAAAAAATTTTGTTTTGAAAATATGAAAGGTCGGCAGGGTCCAGGTTTGAATAAGGTGCCGGCTATAATATAGCCGGCATGGTATTTGTTTGAATAAAATGCCGACCAATTTTAGCCGGCATGGTACTTGGATGAATAAAACGCCGAACGTTTTGTGGCCGGAAGGGTCTTTGAATAAAGATTATGCCGAATTTCTTACGGTCGGCACGTAAATATCTCCTATAACGCCGGCTATGATATAGTCGGCATGCATATAATTTATGACAGCGCCGGCGTATGTGTAGCCGGCATGTTAAGGATTTATAACCCTGCCGACATTTACATATACCAGACGAGAAAACGGGAATATCTAAGATCTAATTCACTTTATTCATGCAATTTTGGTTACTACATTGATTGAAACGGAGGGTTTACATAGAGGTCTACCCACAAAACCTATACAAAAAGTTCTAAAGCCATCAATCTTCCTCATCCGAAGACGATACGGCATCCGAGTACTCCGGGTTATCCTTAGGGATTCTTTATGCCAAGAAGTGATAGCTTGCATCGAACGCGAATGCTTCCCCCTTTTCCTCCAAGTAGCGCGCTTTCACGACTTCTTGCTACAAAAACACAAAAACAAACTTACATTTGTTAGTGGTGTTTCATTGGAAGATAAAACAACATGGGTTGCGTAAAAAAATAACCACAAAATTACTTACAAATTGTGCAATGGACAAGGTGAAGGGGCGAGTGTTAAAAATCCGAGGTTGGAGAGCCAAAAAAGCAAGTATCGCATTTTCGATGACTAGGTGCCTTTCATGGACTTGTTGAATACTTCTTCCATTAGGATTACCAAACTCGCCACTAAATTTGTTGTGTACCCTAGCCCAAAAGGTTGTGGAATCCTCCCTTTGGGAGGATTGACGTCTAAGTCGATTTTCCGCATACCATGCTTTGGTGATTGCCAAATCTTCATTTGAATCAAATGAAGTCATTGTTGTTTAGCTATTGGGTGAGTTTGATGGATTGTATGATGATATGAACTTTGGATAGTATATGGAACTATTTGTATGTTGTTTTGTAGAGAGAAGTAGTGTATTTATAGGATTGTACCCAAATTTGGCCGTTATAGTGCCCAAGTACAAGTCAATCAATGAAATTGTACTTGTCAAAATTTTGAATTTTGAATTTTCCTATGAGATTTTTTTATCAGTATGCCGACTACCTAGGGCCGGCAGGGTGAGAAGTGTATAACTATGCCGACGTTATGATGGTTTTGGCATCAGTAAATCATTTTCTTATGTCAAACGCCGGCAATATATTTTGAAATTTTACTGCCGGCTATGATATGGTCGGAAGGGTATAAATTTAAAACCATGCCGGCGTTTTGATGGTTTTAGGCATCAGAAGAAGGTATTTTCTGTAACAAATCGCCGGCGTGTTCGAAAACATAATACACTGCTGGCTGTATCTTCGCCGGCTTGGTAATGATCTGACTCACTTGCCGACCCTGGTATGCAAGCATTTTTCGCCGACAGGCGGCATCCGACACTTCAAAACCTTGCCGGCCTCGGGGTATTGTCGGCATGGTGAATTAAAAATAACATGCCAGCAATTTGTCTTGAAACTTTACGTAGCTAAACAAACCTTTCATTCAACAATTAGAAATCAAACACTTGTTGTCCAAAATAAGAAAACATGTCCCATAAACCTTAAAAAACCATTTGTCCAACCATTAACCTTAACATTTGTCCAACCCAACATAAAGAAATAAATTAGGAAACGATTCATTCACCACGAGCACGACCACGAGCACGACCTCGGACCCTTTTAGGAACACCAGCACTATTACTACCTTCACCACCACGATCACTACGAGCCCTCTTTTTGTCAGCATTCATCTTGGCTTGTGCTTCCCTCCTGGCCTTTTCTTCCCTCTTTAATTCAGCATCAGCTTGCTTGAACATTTCATAGGCATCCTCATTGTCAAGATTGCTATCATAGTGAATGTACTTGGGTTGCTCTTCAATCGAATAAGGCTCTCCTCTTTCTCTCGCGCAACACAACAGCTTCACAAAGGTATTCAAATGCCCCTTCTATTTTCAGTTAAACAACAAACAATTAATAGAATTATTCGATAATGTAATCTTAAAACAGTAAGAGCTACTCCAAAATACTTACAAGGAAGTTAGGAATTGTTGTTGAGTCATTCGATGCCATCTTCCTCTTACGAGCCAATTGTTCACCAGTTATTTCCCTAATCACAGTAGGACGAGCCCAACCCAAGTACCACGACATGTATCTCTCCTGAGCTTCATGACCTTCGGTCACCTCGTCCAAAAGACTCGTATCGACTTTACGGTCAAGTCTTCCGTTCCAATGTCCTAGAGTTGGGGGTGGAGCGTAAGCGACGATAATAGTTTTTTGGGATGTGTTGCAGTCCTCCCTTAACACTTTAAAGAAAGGCTTAAGATCGAAATGGGGTTCTTCTTGGACGTAACCCAATTGTCGCATTACCCGATGTGGATCGTACATTGAAAATCCATGGGAGAACAACAAGGGTCCGTAGTATAATGCAACATCATCTCTCCTTTGGATTAAACCTTGATTTCTAGCATCTCGGTAAGGATCAAATATTACCTCATCCGCAGTCAATTTGTCCAAGGCGATTCGCACGTTAATAAGCAGCTGCGGCATATCCTTTTCTTGAGCACCCTTAAAACTGTATCTTTGCGCTCTTGGCTTATCAATCACAAGCTTTTCATTTACTTTGACGTGGGAGTTGTTTTCACCAAAGTAGGGAAGTGCTCATATATCCAAACCTATGCAAACACAAAGTTTAGTAAGAATCAAACATTACAAGCATTTGGCAAATATAAGTGATTTAGACAATATAATTACCTGGAAGAGACATATATTTCTGTTAACTTGCGCATTGAGTGCCCTTGAAGCCTTTGTCAACTCATTGTTCAAGAAGGAGACCACCGCAGTACCCCAAGAATACTCATGCATCTTATCTAAGGGATCCAGTAGTTGCAAATAACTGGCGTCGACCAAGCTTCCGGAACTGTCGGGGAAGATGCATCTGCCCAGGACGTATAGCAAATAAGCTGACGCGGTAGCATTGATTCGCACGGGGTTCACCCTTCCTTCCACATCCAAGATTTTCTTGGTCCCAGATAATGTATCCCTCAGCTTCTTTAGATTAAACTTCTTGCTTAGATTACCATCCTTCATCGCAAGCATAGACTCCGTCTTAATCTGATCCCAACCGAACAAAGTGTTGGTCAATTTGAAGATTTCCTCCTAAGAAATGTTATTATCGAAGCCCTCACTGACTGCTTTTCCCTCAACCTCGAGGCCTAGAATTTGATGAGCATCATCGGGAGTTATCGCCATCTCACCGAATGGGAATAACATTATATCGGTCTCTCCGTAGAACCTCTCACAGAATGCAGATACGGTAACTCTATCATACTCAACATTCGAACTTTCCACCGCAGGCAACAACCCGGAGTTATTGACAATCACTTTCACCTCCTCACATTCATCCTCAAGATCCCAAGTCTTAGTCACTGAACATGAAGCTTGGCGCCTCATGAGACGGATAGCATGCTTGTGATCCTAAATACCAAAAACACAAAATGAAAATAAATACAAACACTTGACGCAAATTTAAGATAGTTACACACTTAAATGAAAAACAAAGACGGATTGAGATTACTTACGATAGTATTTTGGATTTCACATGCCCACGAGTCTTTGTATCCAAAAAGAACATGTCCACCATCTTCTGGGGTCCCCCGGGGAAGCTCATTTGGTTTCAATTTAACCTTCAATTCAGAGGGAGGCATGTGGGAATTAGCTGGTTTAGTGATAACCCTTTTCTTCTTCCCGGTTGCACTAGTACTTGCAGCTTGGGTTTGTTCCCCAACTTCTTCTTCTTCTTGTTGTTCCTCTTCCTCTTCAACAATTTCATCCTGAATATCCTTACCTTTATCTCCATTACCATCATCATCATCACCATCATCATTATACCTCCTCCAACATTAGGCATGTCTTGATAACCATCATCATTATTATTGTTACCTCCTCCAGCAGCCGGATTTATTTCATCATCGTCACCTCTTCTACCAGATGGAATTGATTGGTCTTCATCTGGAGTCTCGTCTGAATCACTGGGTTCCGATGGTGGTTGATAATCATCATTCGGTACACGGATCTTTGTCGTTCCCGCCACAACGTATGCCCCTCGATGTCTTGAAGTCAAGAGTTTTTCACCAACACGAGGAGGTCTTGAAGGAGGACTAAGAGCTTTGAGAGCTTTCTTGTTAGCCTTTTGCAACCTGAACAAGAAAAATTAAGAAAAAAATTACAAGTCGGCAGGGTCGACATATACAACCAATCTGGCGGACCAAGGTCGGAAAGGTGGATATCCAAACAACATGCCGGCTAAAGCATAGTCGGCAGGTTTTTATTCCAATAACCTGCCGGCTTATAACAATTATGAACATAGGGTTTTCAACATCAATAGTCGGCAGGCTTTATAATAAAAACAACACCGTCTAACATAACGCCGGCGTGGTATTATTTAGATACCATTCCGAACTTTATCATTCAAGGCATCAGGAGACGCTAAAAACTGAAATCCCGCCGGCAAGTTAAAAGTTTATAACCAACCCGGCTTAAAAAAAAAGCGCCGGCAAGATTATACGTTGAATAACATCCCGACCCTGTGAAAGCAGTTACAAAAACTAAACCGCCGGCAAGATATTCAAACAACGATCATCCCGGCGGAACCCTAAATATGAAATCCCGGCAGGGTCGTGAAACAAACACATTGCCGGCGAAATAACTGCAAATTCAAAGATTCGATTTTTCTGACCTAATTTGACATGCAAACATGAAATCGAAGTACTAGAGTGAGTTTAAGTAGGCCCTTACTTTCTTAATCGCACCATTTCTTCGTTTTGAGCGGGTTCTATCTCTTCTTCTTCGACGGTTTTTTTCTTCTCTTTTTGTTGAACTAATTTTGCAATTCCAGGGTTGTATTGATTGGGTTTTCGATTGGCGCCTTTCATACGAGTTCCCTTCCATTGATGAAGATTACTCGGAGTTTTCGAATCGACGATGTTAACGAATTAATCGACGAGTTTTGGTGGTGGTGGTGGGGAGGAGCCGGTGTGGTTATGGAAGAGAAGAAGAGAAGAAGGACGATGAAAATAAAAAAAACTGATTATGGTAATAGAATTATAAAGGTCAAGGGTAGTATTGTAACTTCAACCAAATTTGACCTCCCTCTAGTAAGGTCACATGTCCACTTAAAATTGGGTATACCCCAATTAGTTTGGGTATACCCCAATCAAGCTAGGATTATAATCTAATACCTTAGCTTATAATAAAATCCTTGTAAAGCTCGTATAGCTATCAATTCGAAATATTATAGCTTCTGAATTTACATATTTTCCTGATTTCTCAATCTTATTTTCATTAAATACAAATATCTCATAATGGTTATCGAAAGAATTCTTATGAACGGGGTAACAGAAATACTAAAGAAATTGGTCCCTGCTATTGCTCAAGAGATTGGTTGGACTTGGGGTGTCAAAGATGAGTTAGAAAAGCTTCAAAAATCTTTAGAGATGATTCCTGCTGTTATTGCTGATGCTGAGAAGAAGCAGGTGACGGATAAGTCGGTAATACTTTGTCTGAGATGGCTAAGGGACGTTGTGTATGATGCTGTTGATTTGATAGATGAGTTCTCCTATGAAACCATGAGCCTGCGCAAAAGAGACAGCTTTAAGTATATGGTTCGTGACTTTGTTTCCTCTTTCAACCCACTGGCTTCTCGATTCAAACTGTCTAGAAAAATCAAAGGAATTAACAACAAATTGGATCAAATTACCAAAAATATGGATAGATTTCAGTTGAAAATTATTCCTAGCAATACTATTGTTCTTGGGGAAAGTAGTGAGCGACGAAGACGACAAACCACATCCTTTGCGAGCCAGTCAGAAATTGTAGGGAGGGAGGATGATAAAGATAAACTCATAAAAATACTAACAAACTTCACAGCATTATCATCGGCCTCACTAAGCAATAATGACCATCATCTCGAAAAAGTTCCTGTCTTGTCTATAGTGGGGATGGGAGGCCTTGGAAAAAGACGACACTTGCTCAGCTTGTTTACAACGATGATTCGGTGAAAAAGTACTTCAACCCAAGAATATGGGTTTGCGTTTCTGATAATTTTGATATTTATAGGCTTTTATCAGATATCATGGAGTCCATAAAAATTCAGCCATTTATCAAATTTCGATGTACTGGTGAGCAAAGTTCGTGAACAGTTGGCTGGGAAAAGGTATTTGATTGTCCTCGATGATCTGTGGAATGAGGATGCCGAGCAATGGGAGAGATTGCAAAGTTCGTTGATCGTTGGAGCTCAAGGGTGTAAAATATTAACAACTACACGTAAAAGGCAGGTTGCTGATGTTGTGATGGGAAGTATTTCCCCGTACTTGTTAGAAAAATTACGAGTAGATGAATGTTGGTCTATTATGGAGAGAAAAGCCTTTTCTCCTGGTGGAGCTGTGCAGACTCCAAATATGAGTCGCATTGGAAAAGAGACAGCTAATAAATGTATTGGTTTACCACTAGCAGCAAAATTTCTCGGTAGCCTAATGCACTCAAAAAATAAAGAGAGCAATTGGTTATCTATTAGAGAAGACGAACTGTGGACCACCCCTGAAAGTCAAAGCAAAATCATCCAATATTAAAATTGAGTTATGATAACTTGTCACCTCATTTGCAGCGGTGTTTCTCTTACTGTTCGATCTTTCCCAAAGATTTGGAGTTAAGCAAGCAGACTCTTATTCAACTATGGATGGTCGAAGGGTTCCTGCAGCCTTCTAACGTGGGAAATGACTGCTCATTCGAGGACATTGGAGACGAGTACTTTGACAGCTTAATAAAGAGTTCATTTTTTGATGGGGTCGAAAAGAATGAGCTAGATGACGTTATGTCATTCAGGATGCATGCACGGGCTGTTATAGGAAATCATGAATGCTCGGCTAGCAAGGTAACTGAGTTGCAAAAAAATTCTGAAGTTCGTCGCTTAAACTTAATAATGGATAAAGAATTATCAGGAAGCTTTCCTAAAACCATAAACAATATACATCAGTTGCGAACGATTATCGTTCTTGAACCAAAATATAGTTTGAACCTCCATAGATTCTCAAGTAATAAGCATTTACGGATTCTCCATTTGGGTCGTCCAGCTGACAACTTCGAGATCACATATATGACTTCTAAGTTAAGGCAATTAAGGTACTACCACGTTTCCTCTTTATATCTAAGAAGTAACAAGTAATTATCATTCCATCAGTCGACTACACAATTTGCAGACATTGGCATTAAGAGGGTGTCGCCTTGTTCAAAATGTTGTTAAAGAAATTGGATCTTTAGAACACCTAAGGCACCTTGATATCTCGTTCACAGATATTCAAGAATTACCTGATTGTGTTACCAGCCTTCACAATTTGCAAAGATTAGATCTCAATCATTGCGGAAACTTAACCACCTTTCCTGACTCTGTCACTGGGTTGGAATATCTAAGATTTCTTGATATGTCTTTTACCCTATTGAAAAAATACCAGCTTTTGTCACTAGCCTCCGCAATTTGCAGACACTAGATGTCAATACGTGTAAAAATTTAAAAACATTACCAGAGTATGTGGCAAATCTTAAGAATTTGAGCATATTTGATTTCAAAAACTGCCCATTACTAGAAGCATTACCCGAAGATTTTGGTGCTTTAAATCAGTTGAGGTCTCTTGACGTAGAGGGTACGAAGATCAGGGTATTACCAGAGTCTTGCACTAACCTATACAATCTTGAGTACATGCGTATTTTCAATTGTGAGGCTCCTGTAAATGTAGCGAGTTGGATAAAACTGAGAAAGTTTTATTACAACTTCGAAACACCAATGGGGTGTAGGAAAATTAGTCTGGCTGCAAGAGTTGACTTACGCAGTGCGGGAAGAATTCGTCAACGGGCCTGAATGTAATGATAGTATTGGAGAGTTAGCAAACCTGAACTTTCTTGAGGTGCTAATTATTGGGACTCTTGAGAACGTGGTAGACCCAACAGATGCTGTGATAGCAAATTTGGAACCCTAATTTGGGGCATACAATAAAATTTGGGGCATACGAGATAAGACAAAAAAATGGTGCTCATAGTATTTTTAGGGTTGCCCTTATCCGCCTCTTTTCTAAAATGCAAAAATACCCTTCTGAGATTAGTGTTAATCGGATTAATTAGTTGTTAATGATTGTAGTTAGTTTAGTGTTAATTTAGGATAATAATTTTCTTTTTAAAGATAGTTAGTGAGTTAATTTAGAAAAAGAAGGAGGAAAGAAGAAGGAGAGGAGGAAATTTTTTTTTTTTTTGTTTGTGATTATTGAGAGATGTGTGATACAAATTCGAGTGAGGAAGGTGAATCTTCATCACATAAAGCTAAGAAAATACATATCAATTACGATGGAGATCCAGACATTGCTTATTTGTTGGATTATGAAAATGATTTTACCCAAACTCAACTTTTTTCTCAAGCTCAAGATGATTCCTTTATGGAGCCAAATCCCGAAGATGAGTACATGGATGAGGAACCCAATGCTAATAATACCTGTGTATGGTCGTATAAGTTGTTTAATTTCCGTTTTGTAGCTTGATTTCACCAAAAGTTAGGATTTCTGCAACTAGTTCGGCGCAACAGAGTAAGGTTCGGCAGATAATATATATGTCGAACCATAATAAATAAGAACAGTTCGGTTTCTTCGATTGAGAAATATATACGCCGAACTGTCATTCAATTATTTTCGCGCAAATAATATTCATGGTTCGGCTCAATTGTGATGTGATAGTAACGAATACGAACCGTAGAAAAAACAAAATAGGAGTTACAGTGTAATGTTCGGCTTACACGTTATCGAGCCGAACAATAATTTTTGTTTTCATAAATTTCCAAGTCTTCTGGTTCGGCTTATAATATTAGTTCCCAATCGGCCGATTCCATGTTCGACAAGTAGTTCGGCTTTATCTTCCAAATACGAACAAGCCGAACCCTGAGGTCGGCTTATATAGAGTACATATTGTGAGCCGAACCTGACCCAAAACCTGTGCGATATTCTTGTAGATTGTTCCTCAAATGGAAACTATGGAGGATCAACCACCGCCTGTTGATGTCATTCATGAAGATACTAGAGATCACTTCCAAACTGACTTGGTAGGTAACTAACGTAGTTTATGTTTTTATTAATTTTCAAGTATGTTGTATGCAAAATCATTAATAAAACTTAAGTTTTGTACTTGTGGATATGTAGACGTGGAAAACCAAAGAAGAAGCTGTTAAATGGGTTGAGGAACATGCTTGGAAAATCAATTGCGTCCTAGTTAAAGGTAGACAAAGCCGAAAGGAGCGGGTTGAGATGGTTTGTGAGAGGGGTGGGAAGAAAGTAAGCAAGAAGAAAAAAAGGTAAGCCATATGTTGGGAAGACCGGAAAAAAATATAAGACTAAAACAAGGAAGATAAATTGTCCTTTCAAGATCGTCTTAAGTTGGAACATAAATGAAAGAGTTTTCACAATGAATAAAGATATGGATTGCCGCCATAACCACCCACGTCCAAAGGATCTTCATGGACATTATAGAGCCGGAAGACTCAAAGCTCATGAATATGCGGAGGTAGATAAAATGACACGAGCACGTATGGCACCCTCTAAAATTCTTAGCAAGTTGAAGGCGGATGATAAGAATAATAAGACTACGTTGCAACAAATCTATAACGCGAGAAGTACTTTGAGAAGAAAGGATTTGCAAGGTAGGTTGGTAATGCAACAATTATTGTGGTTGGCGCAAAAGAAGAAATATGCTTGCCAAAAGAAATTGGATGAATTCGGCCATGTGACGCACCTTTTTATTGCCCATCCAGAATGCGTAAAGTTGGCGTTATGCTTCCCACAAGTTCTCATATTGGATTGCACTTACAAGACCAATAAGTATGAGATGCCCTTGATGAACGTTGTTGGTCATACGTCAACCAAGTAACCTTTCACCGTTGCTTTTTGTTTTTGCATGATGAGTTGAAAGAAAGCTATGTGTGGGCATTGGAACAAGTGAAGTTAATCTTAGGGAGGATGCTCTTCCAAAGGTCATGGTAACCGACCAAGAGGCGGCATTGATGTTTGCTATAAGGAATGTATTTCCGAACGCGCAAAACTTTCTTTGTACCTTTCATGTATGGAATAATGTTCGGAAGAAATGCCAAGGGATAATCCAACCGCTTAAGTTGAAAGAGCTAGAGAAGATTGCTACATTACCGGATGGAGAACGAGAAGTGAAGAAGAAAGAATTCAAGCAAGCATATGAGGCTAATGAAAGGATGTGGGCATGTTTCCACAATGATTGGGAAGCTTTGACTTGGTCCATCACCGAAGAAGTGTTTGAAGAAAATGTTGCAAAGCTCATTGCGAATTGGGGCGTCAAATACCCGGAGATAATTATATATTTACGCAAGCAATTCTTGGATACCAACGCACATAGATTTGTTAGTGCATTTAAAAACCACCACAAGCACTTCGACAACCAAGCTACAAGTATGGTAGAGTCGGCTCACTATCGTTTGAAGAGGAATCTATTTGGGTGCGTGGACACGTTCGTCACTATGTTTGACGCAATGGAAGACTATTTCATGAGTGACGTTATAAGAATTAGAACGTTATTCGAAAAAAGTCTAATGATGAAGCATGATGATTTCCCGGATGATAAGTGGCTCCGGGACTAACCCATAGGTCTCTCATTTGTGCATTGAACTTATAATGAAGGAAGTGGATTTGATGGACAAAATGGATGCTAACTCCCAAGAAGAGTGTGTTTGTAAAATGAGGGAAAGCATGGGACTTCCGTGTCGGCATGAACTACTTCGGTACAAGGATTGTCTTATACCTTTGAGGATATTGATCCTCATTGGAAACAATTGAGTAGTGATCCTATGCCCGACGAGGACGATGATGTAGAGATTTGGGACACACCTTATGGCAAAAGGTTGGCCGAAATGTATCGTGGGATGTTGCGACCTCAAAAACAAATCTTATGGGACAACATGATGCCAATCCCGTATCCTCACACCCAACAAGGTATATTAGAACCGGAAAAGGGGCCACAAAAAGGTAGGCCACCCACGAAAGAAAACCGAAAAGATAGAGAGCAAGAGCGTATGCTCTACCAAAAACCCACACCTACCACAAGGGATCCATGGGTCGAATACCATGATGCAAAGTACGAAGAAGAGAAGAAGGCAATAGAGAAGTTAGACAAGATGGATGAAGTGAAGCTATCAAAGAAACGTGGTCGACCGAGCAAGGTTAAAGGTGAAACAAGTAACAAAGAAGTTAAGAATAGTGGTCCTCTATTTCCTCAACCATTGGAAGGAGACGTAAAGCTTAAGGGTAAGATGTTTCCATCTCAACAAATGGAAACAATAAAGACCACTCCGGTGCCCAAGCAAAAGGAGAAGAAAACCATATATGCGGAAGGGAAAATGAAGGGTCCTAAAAGAGATAGTTTGGGGAAGTATTTGAGACCTTCTAATATGATTTACAAAAACTATTTGGAGAATCTACCCGAAGCCATTCATGAGTTTATTATATCCATGGATGATGTCGAAGGGGATGGAAATTGTGGTTTCCATGTCACCGGGGAACAACTAGGACCTTTTAAAGATGGTAACCAACCGGTTTCCCAAGGGGATGAAGTAAATTATATTCGTCAAAGATTGTTACAAACTCTACGCCGAAACAAGGACTTCTACAAGTCAATGATGCGAGGTGGCGGAGACCAAGTCATTTCATAAACCGCTGAGTACACATTTTTCCCATGTGTTCTAAGACCACTAATCTTCTGTGCATCATCTGGAGTAATTGACATCTCACCAAAGGGGAGATGAAATGTGTAAGTCTCCGGACAAAATCTCTCACAAAAGGCTGAGTTTGTAACTTGATCAAATTCTCTTGTGCATAGAAAATAGCAGGCCATAAACCGAGCCTTGTACTAAAGCCACCACCTCAGAGCCTCTTTGAAAATATCCCAATGTGCGGCGGTTTGGTGTCTAAGTACGCGGATCGCATCCCCGTGATCCGAGTCTCGTAAATTCTCTTCGCCCATGACTCCTTGTAGCCAATCAACACTCTTCCACCATCTTCAGGGAGACCATGGGGCAAACCATCTCGCGAGGAGGTATCACATTATCAGGATGTGGAATGTGCTTACCCTGTCTCCCTTGATGTAACAACTTTTCTTGTTCTTGTTCTAGTTCTTCTTCTTGACCTTCCTCACCAACATCTTCATCATTGTGATCCTCTTGTTCTACAGGCAAAGAGCAAGTCGTGTCAATTCCCCTTTGCCTGCATGTAAGTTCTTTGTGCCACCACCTCGAGGTTTGGGAGTTTTTGAGTTAGAAGGAGTCACTTCCATTGTTCTCCTTTTAAGTTTCTCTTTGAATTTTTCAGATGGGTGCTAAAACAAATGACAAACCTTAATTAGTTTTCCAAATTAAATAAATATGATTCTACTACACAATTTGATAACTCACCGACAACTGGACAAGCTTAGAGGAAGCTATTGGCCATACACAGTGTAAAGTTCTAAGACATTCGATATTTATCAATATGAGCCGAACAAGGTGCCCAAACAGCTTTAGCCATGGTCGAGAAAGGTTCGGCACATTCGATATTAATCACAATGAGCCGAACAATGTACCCAACAAAGAATAGATCGGTTATTAAACAATGGTATTTAAGTTCTACTGGGTTATCATACAAATTTTTTTTCCGAACTCATTGGTTCGGGTCATACGATATTCAAAATATCACAAATTTTAAGCCGAACTGTTCTTCGTCTCGTATAAAAAAATAAGTTCTACCGCTGTAATTCCACCGAACACTACCCTGAAACTAACAACAACCTAGACGAATCTCCGATTACATGTCATAAATCAACGAAATACGAAAATATAAACAATGGGTTTGTGGGAAATACCTTTCTATGTGCAATTTTAAAGAATCAGCCTCTATTTCTCCCTCTCCAACACCAATCGATCCACTAACCACTTCATCTCCATCTTTTCCAAAACCCTAGATTGAAATGCTTCAGATTCAACACCAGGATTCTAGACCGTATTTCTAGGGCACGCTTAACACGAGGTGACATGTATGTGTTTAATCGACAAATCAAACCAACAAAGTTTTAGAAATTTTCCAAATTTGGGAGAAGAAGATAAGAAGAAGAGGGAGAGAGAAGGGTTTTGGTTTTTAAAACTTTTAAAAAAATTGTTATATTAGTGGGTAATGGTTAATTAGTGGGAGGGTAGTTAATTAGTGGGAGGGTAGTTAATTAGTGGGAGGGATTAAGTGAAAGGGTAGTAATGTAATTTAAACTAGGCAGGGATATTATAGTAACTTAAGCATCATTATGGCAGCCCTTATAATTTTGCATTGGGTGCCATAATATCTCGTATGCCCCCAAATTTTATTGTATGCCCCAAATTAGGCTTCCAAATTTGAGAGGAAAACAGAGTCTTCGTGAATTGTATCTACAGTAGAGCGAAGTAGAAGAAGAGTGGGCCGGGGACCAGTGGAGCGAAGAAGAACAAGAGTGGGCTGGGGACCATTCGTGTTATGATCTTGAAGTATTTGAAGCTCTCCAACCTCCCACTGGTTTGCGAACTTTGGGGATTAAGAACTTTAAGGGAAGGGACCTTCCCACCTGGATGTTTGTTTCATCTGGTATTCTTCTGAATTTGGAGCAGTTGCTAATTGTTTACTGCAAAGGAATTAAACAACAGAAAATGGGTCATATAGCCAAAAAAATTTAAAATATGGTTCAAATAGACGAGTAAATATTATTACGGGTGAAATATCCAAAACAAAAATAGCAAGGATGAAACTGGATTCATCATGGCTTAAACTTAAAAAATTGCAAGGATGAAAGTAGATACATCCTGATATAAATTAAAAACAAGAAACAATATTTGAACGGGTAGGATGAAACTGGTTACATCCAGGCTATTTTTATATTTTTGTCCATTTGAACAATATCTTTTTAATTTTTGGCTATTTAAACAGTATCAAACCCTAAGTGTCTTTTTCACCCAGAAATTGTTGATTTTGGTCTTTTTGACCAATTTTGTGATTAAACAACTTCCAGCAGCTATTGGGCAGCTCCCACGTCTCAAGTTTCTTCAGCTTATAGGAATGTCTTTGGAGAGTTTAAATATTGGGGAATTTCATTCATATCATTGGCTTCAGTATCTGTATATTAGTGGCTGCAAAAGTTTAACAGAAATCCCTTTGTTTCCTTCTCTGGATACTTTGTCTTTAGAGAAGGTCGACCACAAGTTAGTATGGTCGGTTGGAAGAAGTCAGACATCTATCAGAGAACTAGTTTTGAAGAATATCGAGAAGCTTATATACTTCCCAATAACCATACTCCAAAACAATCGTAATCTTCAAAGTCTGAGAATTACAGAGTGCAGTCAATTTCAAGGATTTCAAGATGACGACTCCCTTAAATCATACAGTGGTTCTATTCATACATTTGTTTTGAATGGCTGCCCGGTTCTTAAGTTTTTGCCAGATTTACGAGGATGGACTTCCCTTCGTCAATTAAGCATCTTCGGATGTCCTCAAGTGAAGCAATTTTTAAGCTATGATCTGAAATTTCTCTCATTTCTTAAAGGACTGTATGTAGATTTATTCAAAAAGACGAGCAGAGAGGGGATCCATCTTTTGCATGATTAATGTGATGAGTAAGTAGCAGGTACTCTCTATCTACTTCTAATTTTCTATGTGGTTTATCGAATCGAATATTATTGTTCTTTCAAGTCGAATTTTGTAGTGTAAATTCAGTGATCATCACATGGTGTGCAGAGTTGATTTAATTTTCTACTTGTTGGTTGGTTTTATTTCAGCTTGGACGTAATTAAATGGTGTGTAATAATATAAACTGTTTGCAAGGTGTGTAACCCCAAGATTTTGATACTTCCTTATATTTTTTCCAGTATTCGCTTGATTTTCCTTACTTTTATCCGTTTTGTTGGTGTATAGACGGCTAAGTAGAGACACAGACGAAACGATAAAGATATAAACCGCCTTCTGTCATTTAATTTCAGTCTGGCTCCGCTTCCTTTTTCTTGTTCAGCCTGCAGGTATGTGCACCTGTAAGTAACTGTATATTTTTCAGGTTCTTCTAATACCCTGATTCTTGTTTTGAATTACAACCGAGTGGTTTGGTTTTGTTTTGTTTTGCAGCTAAACACAAGTGGATTACATAACTAGTATTGAAGCAGTGGGATATAAGTCATATAACAATACAAATCAGAGTCATCAGACCATGGTTTGGGCAGAGAAGGAAATAATGGAAATTCACGCACCTAAACGATGAGATGCTAAAGAACGGGACCAGGTTGGTGAAGATGTGGCATGACCATTCATTCAATCTTCGACCAATACGACCTTTTTTTTTTTTTTTTGACTTTAAAAGGTTGATGTATTAAGAAAATAGTAAAAAGCCGAGTAAACTGAGGCCCCAAAATATTTACACGGATGCAAATTATCTACTGTCCAAAACCACTTTCCAATGAGTGATTAAGTCCCGGAAAGTAGAAAATTTGAATATCTTTTGTTTATCTCCCTAAACATATATGAGTTGTTTAATCTCTAAGATTATTTTTGTTTCATTCTTGTGTCTTTGCCTTGTCATAATCCTGCTATTCCTTTCATTCCATAGTGCCTAAGAGATTACAAAAATCAACAAAGGCCATACCTTTCTTCCACTATTTCTTCCACTTATATTTTTCCAGGCTTGTAGGTGCATTTTCAGAGTCTCAGATTGAACCCATTTGATGTTATAGCCTCCTAAGAAATAACTCCAGACTTTGTGTGAATACTCACAATGTAGTAGCAGGTGGTTTACTGTTTCAGAATGTGCATTACAGAGAGAGCACATTACATTCTGAATCTGGCATCCCCTCCTCATTAGATTATCAGTTGTTGCAATGGAGTTTTAGAATAGCAGTCCACATAAAAAGTTGCACTTTAGGAGGCACAGACTGAATCCAAATGCAAGAGAAAGGAACATCATTTGGTGTAGCAGGAAGTTGTTGTATGAGCCATTTATAACAAGTTTTGGTGCTGAAACCTCCAGATGCAGTGCATATCAGTTCATCTTCTTCTCCATCTTCAAGAGTTGGTGGAGTTCCTAGAACCTCAAACATCTGGAGCATCTGAGACATTTCTGGTTGATGATGATTTCTCCTAAGCTTTATATCCCATGTATTATTTTTGATCATATCCCTGACAGAAGCATGTTTTGCTGAAGCTAGTTTGTATATGAGAGGGAATCTTGTTTATAAAGTTTGAGTTCCAGCCCAAATATCTTCCCAAAAACTGCATTTCCTTTACTGATTTATTGTGGATAATTGCTCAATTACTTCTTTTTGTTTTTGAATATTCTTCCACATTCCTCTTCCTTGTGGTTTACTAGCATGTTTACCCATATAGATTCAGATTTAGTGTGCATTTTTTCCTTTATTATTCTTTTCCAAAGTTGTTTCTTCTCTTTTGAGAACCTCCAAGACCATTTAGCAAGCAGATCTTTGTTGGTGAGTCTTATATTTCTGATGCCCAGTCCTCCAGCTTTTTTAGGTATGCATGCTCTCTCCCAAGCAACCCAATTGATTTTCCTTTTATCTGAAGTTGCACCCCATAGAAAGTTCCTCATTATTTGGTTGAGATTCTTTTCCACCTTCACAGGCAAATGAAATATGGACATATAGTATAATGGCATACTTGAAAATGTAGATTTAATAAGTACAATTCTTCCTTCTTTTGAAAAGAACTTCCTTTTCCAAAGAGCTAACTTTCTTTGGAACTTCTCAATGACAGCAACCCAAATGTCTGAGTTTCTAGACTTAGCTCCCACTGAAATTCCTAAGTATTTTAGAGGAAGAGTCTCCACTTTACACTTTAAGATTTCGGCAATTGCTTCTACCATGTTGTCTGCAGACTCTGCACCAATACTTATGATTAAATATTTTTGAAAATTCACCTTCAGGCCAGTGATTGCTTCACAAATTTATAGAATTATCACTAGGTTGTCAACTTCTTCTTCTGAGGCATTCAAGAAGACCAAAGTGTCATCACCATATTGGAGATGAGAAATCTGAATTGAGTTTATTGAGAATCCAGAAATCATATTTAGTTGTACTGCATTCTTCATGATTTTTGTGAAGATTTCAGCTACAAGAATGAAGATAAAATGGGATAATGAATATCCTTCTCTTAATCCCTTCTGAGGCTTGAATCTTGAAGTTCAGCTTCCATTCACCAACACCGAGTATTATGCAGAACACATACACCATTCCATCAATTTGATCCACTTATCTCCAAAGCCAGAGCATTGCATTACATGACTAATGGTGTGTCAGCTAACATTGTCAAAAGCTTTTTGAATATCTAACTTACATAATATTCCAGGTTTTTTGATTTAAATCTTGAATCAATTAACTCACCTGTTATTAGAATGCTATCTAAAATTTGATTTTCTGCTATGAAAGCCCCTTGATTCTCTGAGATTATTTTTGGTATAACACCTTCTTGAATCTTTGAGTGAGAATTTATTCGAAAGAATTTTGTATATGCTGCTGATTAAGTTGTTTAGTCTAAAATCCTTAGGAGAACCAACTTGTTCTATTTTAGGAATCAAACTTATGAAAAAAAACATTTGTTCTCCAATCTAACTTCATGTCAGATTCAAACTCTCTTAGAACTGCCATGAAATCCACTTTGATCACCTCCCATGCAATCTTATAAAACTCCATGTTATAACCATCAGGTCCTGGATTGATTGATAATCATCCATGCCTCTTCTTCAGTGATTGGTTTTTCTACTCCTCCATACTCTCTTCTGCATATATTTTTGTAAAAAAATCACGATTCATTTGTGGTCTCACTGTATGATTTTCTTGAAATAAGTTGCAGAAGTAGTTAGTTCTTTCATCTTTTATACCCTCCTGACAAAAGTTGTCTTCTCCATTGATTACCAATTTTTGTATTGTATTTATTCTTCTTCTCCCATTAGCTAATGTGTGGAAATAAGTTGTTTTATCATCTCCTTCTTCAAAATGTTGAGTTTTTGCTCTAGCCAACCATTTTATAGCATTATCTAGACTGACATGTTTGAGGCTTGCTCTCCATTCAGTTCTTTATATGAATTGCTGGGCAGTTAAAACACCATTTTCCTCTAAAGAATTATGAGCATCAATCAACCTTATGAGTTCCTGTTTTCTAGATTCAATTTGGCCATAAGTTTCCCTGCTCCATTTCTTCAAGAAGAATTTTAGATTTTGCAGCTTTTTTGACATGATGTAATTTGGAGTTCCTGTGAATTGTAATGTATCCCACCAACTCTTTAGGTTGCTTGTGAAGTTTAGATGACTAAACCAGAAGCTCTCAACCCTGAAAGGTGGTTTTTGCCTTGTGACATTTGTTGTTGTGAGAAGAATTGTAGCATGATCAGATAAAGTCCTGGAAAGTACAGTTTGAGTTAAGAGTGGAAACTTGCCTTCAAATTGTGGAGTCACTATAAATCTGTCAAGTCTACAGAGTAGTGGATCAGGCTGCATATTGCTCCAATTGCATTATCCTCCATTTAGTGATAAATCTACCATGTTGTGCTTCTCCATATAATCATTGAAAAATTTCTTGTTTCATCTTGACCCATCATTTTTGTTTCTTTCTCTCCTCCTTCTTATGGCATTGAAATATCCTGCCATACACCAATTCTCACTAACCCAGCCTGATAAATCATCTACTTCCTCCCAAAATTCGTCTCTCTTCCAGTAAGAGCAGGGGGAATACACATTTGTTAGACACCATTCATAATTGTCACTCCTGCATTTAAGCTTTTATGACAATGTATTAGGGCCAACTAGTTCATCCATACATTCAAAGATAGTATCGTCCCATATTGATAATAAACTACCAGATAGACCTTGAGAAGGTATATCTCTCAATTTGTGTTGATCATTACCCCATATATTCTTCACCCACCAATCATTCATCCTCATCATATGTGTTTCTTGAATTAAAACTACATTTGGTCTGACTTTTTGATTAAGTCTTTCGGTGCATCCATCCATCTGGAAGAGATATTTAAAGCTTACAATCATAAATAACAATCAAGCATCTTTCCAGCCAAATAATGATGAACAATGGAATAGCTGCTGGAAACCAATTAAATGGCTTTTCCAAGACACAAACATTGAAGTCAAGAGATAGGTAGATGAAGATATCTCCATTAATGCAAAAGCTTTTACTCTTATTCAGAATTGGATCAAAATTAAAGGCTTACCAGTTCATCTTTGGTCAAAGAAGATTTTTGACAGAATTGGTAATGAAATGGGTGGATTAGCAGAAGTTGATTCAAACACACCAGAGAGAAATCCGGCTTGCTGCAGAATCAGAGTGAAATGTATAGCACAAAATATTCCTGCAGCTCTAAACTTCTCCTTCAAAGGGCCGGGTCTATTTTTGGCAATAAAATGGGATTTCTCATATGTCCAGGAAAAGAAGTCGACGGTAAACTCTTACATGCAGACTTTACAGCGCTTGCAAAAAGGTACACAAAACCCAATCTCAAATTCAAATTTTGAATTTTCTGACAATAACTGCAACTGTAACCTTACTACTCAAACGGCTCAAAATGTGTAGACTACAACAAGACATGTGGAGAAGGGTGCCCATAACATGAAGGTGCCTACAACAATTACATATTTTGTCAACAGATTCAATGAAGCCAAGAAGTCCCAAAATCAAGTCAAAAACAAACATGACTTAACAGTTGCAAAAATCTCAAAAGCTCCAGTACAAGTTTTCTTCAACAAATTCTTTCCACACATCAAACTACCCTAGAGGAAAACACAATGGAAGCAAATATGTCATCACCAGTCAATCCAGAGGCATCTTCAATTCTCACTCAAAGAGAGATAATAGTGGAAGATTCAAATCAACTTTCTCAAAACCTAAATATGGAAATAATCAAAATCAATACGATTCACAATACTGTTGATTTGATAATGGAGGCAACAAGAAATATTGGAGCAAATTTTGGGCATCAGGAGGAGAAGGCCAGAGCACTGTATGCAGAGATTGTGGCTAGAAATATGACAAAAAATATGGTACAAGTCTGCAACGAACATGCCACAAATACTGAACTCATAGAAGTGGAAGATACAATTGAAAATACATTGGAAATGGTAGAAAAAGGTGCAGATGCAGTTAACTTGGCTTCAGATGGTCTCTATGGATATTAAAATATTATGCTGGAACATGAGATGACCTTTTAGTTTAGCTTATAAGTCTCTTTTGTAACTCAAGTAAAAATCAGAAAATATCAAACCTAGTTCTAAGCTGCGTAAACTAAAAATGCAATACTCAATTATTTGCCTCGTTGTACATTATTAGTATGAAAAATCCAGACCTTTGGATTCAATTTCATATTATTATTTTGTGCCTCAATTAAAAGTAAAAGCATTTTGTTCAACAAAAACAACGATTCTAGATGAACTGCAAAAACTAACGAGTGAAAAAATCGCTCCTCACACATTTTTAGAATTTATGATCCCCGATGGGCCCCGCCCCTCAGGAGTTTACCAGGGCCCACCTATTTTGTTTCTGTCCGTTTATTTCATTGTTTTTTCGCTCATGGAGACTTTTTGCAGCAAAAGCGGCAAAGAAAAAAAAAGGTTCAACAAAAAAAAAAAATTAACTCTTTGAGCACAAAGGGAAAAAATACTAATAAATAAAATTGCAAAATCGGACGGCCCCCAAGAAGTCTATGTGGTCACTGGTCTCATTCTTATGGTGGTGTTTGGTCAGAAATATGAATTCCAAATATGAATCCCAAGAAGAGAGGAATCCATGGGGATATAGATTCATCCCTAGTCGATTTCGTATCGCCTATTTATATATTCCAGTTTCTCTTGAAATTGGCGCCATCTCCTCTTCAAAATGGCGGTGATCCGATTCACTCCTCCTCCTTCTCTACTTTGCCCTAGCACTAGCAGCTTCAAACCAAAACCCACATACTTAAACCTCCACTCAAAAACCTCCACCATTAGATTAATCTCACTCAAAACCAGAAACACAAGAATACACTCATCATTTTCTCCTGTAAATCACTCCTCCGTAAACAAGGAGAAGACCGAGTCCCGATTCGAATCGTTACCTCTAACTCTTCCATCTCTCTCACCAATCAAACCCTTTGTTCAATCAGAATGGAAATCGATTATTAAGGGTTGGGTTTGTAGTTTTATCTCAGTTTATTGTCTTTCTAAAGTTGTTCCTAAAGTTGGGAAATTCTCTGAGATTTTCAGTAAAATTGATGCTACCAGATTAACAAAAGAGGGTTTGTTTTTGGGGGTTTTGGTTTTGGCTAGGTTGGTGGCTACTTATTGGCAACAGGTTTTTCTTTGGGAAGCGGCTTTGAATTCTTCGTATAAGATTAGGGTTTATGTTTTTGAGAGGGTTTTGAAGAGGAATTTGAGCTTTTTTGAAGGTGGTGGTGGTGTTTTGACTGGTGATGTTGCGTATCGGATTACCGCTGAGGCTTCGGATATTGCTGATACTGTATATGCTTTACTCAATGTGAGTCTAATTTGCTTTTTAATTGAAGATTTGAAGCTCAATTTTTATTGAATACCTAAAATTACTGATTTGTTTGTGTATTATGTTCTTACTTTTGTAATGTATTTTTTTGTATGGAATAGACGATTGTGCCGAGTGGGCTGCAGTTGGCAGCAATGGCAACTCAGATGATGAAAGTTAGTCCGATTCTTTCGTTGGTTTCGGCTTTGGTAAGATTGAATTGCTGTGTCTGTAGAGCATATTCTAATGGTAATTTTGCTTGATTTGAATAGTTGTTTATGGAGGTGGGTAATTTCGAAGGTGATTTGTTAATGTTCAGGTCATTCCATGTATATGCATTGTTATTGGCTATCTAGGCCATCGGCTTGCGAAAATATCAAAGAAGGCACATCTTACTGTGGCCAAGTTGTCTGCTTACTTGAATGAGGTATGTTTCTCGGTATTAATAGAACTGGGATTTGCTTCTTTGCTGATTTGGAAGTTGTACTTTTGTTGTTGTTGGAATAGTTCAGAAGGTCTCAATTTCGGGTTTATTTGTAAATTGAAAA
This sequence comes from Papaver armeniacum, assembly GCA_023531295.1. NCBI lineage: Eukaryota > Viridiplantae > Streptophyta > Magnoliopsida > Ranunculales > Papaveraceae > Papaver > Papaver armeniacum. Next base: position 87,902 of record JAJJWW010018810.1, read on the forward strand.
CACTAATTTTGAATTTGCAGGTCCTTCCGTCGATGCTTTTTATAAAAGCAAGTAATGCTGAGCGGTGTGAAAGTGCACGTTTTCAAAAGCTTGCACAGGCAGACCTATCTGAACAGTTGAAAAAGAAGAGAATGAAAGCATTCATTCCTCAGATTGTACAAGGTGTATATATCGGAACACTGTTGATATTTTGTGTTGGTTCAGTGGTGGTTTCCAGAGGAGCTATTGATGGTGCAAGCATGCTTTCTTTTGTAACTTCACTGTTTCTATTGATAGAGCCGATCCAGGTAATAGTTTGATCCTCTAATTAGAATCAATGACTGTCGTCCCACTCTTTGGTTGAAGCAAAATCGAACTTGAAGCATGCGAAGTACTCTATTTTCATGTTCCCAAATCACTTTTGTTACCTACATGTTTGTATTCTAAGCAACAGAAATTATGTATATATGATTCCTAGACGTGGTTTATCATTCACATTCAATTGCTAACTTACTAGTATTCGCTCGATGCTTTGTGATTATTCACTTATTTTTTTTCCTTCCATATTGGGTCATTTGAATTGTTCTAGCTAAACACAAAGAATCATGCAGGGTGTTGGTAAGGCATACAATGAGTTGAAACAAGGAGAACCAGCTATAGAGCGCTTGTTCGATTTAACCAAGTTCAGCTCTCAGGTAATCAATTTTTGTTTTATTTTTGCTATTTACTATAAGCTTCTTCTTCTTCTAAGCCTTTTAGTCCCATACAAGTTGGGGTAGGCAAGAAAGGGAATACGAGGACTGCTCCCTCCCTTTTCTAAGGAAAGGGCTGGTTTTCAGCCAAACAAAGGTACACGAGGACTTCCGTAGTAGTCACCCATCGTGGTACTGTTCTCGCCCTCTATTGGTCTATCGTTGGCTCCCCAAGCCTATCGTGACCCTATTTTCCTAGGGGAATAGCTGGGGTTTTACCGTTTGCTCGCCAAGCCTATAACATACGTTCCTCCTTTATCCTGACTGACTACAGGTTGTTTACTGTGATCTAAATGGGTAAAATGTGAGACATAGATTTATTCTCTGAAGACTGTCTATGTGGATCATATGGTTCGGCTGACTCAAAAAGAATGGTGGCAATTGTTCACACTAGCTCAGAGTTGACCAACCCTGTTAAAAAGGATGCGTCTGTGGCATAGAAACTATATGCTTTAAGCATTTTACTATTTTCAACTTTAGTTGTGATTTATTTTATTATAGAGATTATAGATAGGTTATGTTTGCTGATTGCTCTGCGTGCAGCAAAGCATATTTCAAAGTTCTGCTTCTCGTATTTCTGAATACAGGTTATTGAAAAACCAGATGCAATTGATTTGGGGTCTGTTACTGGGGATGTAAAGTTTTGCAATGTATCATTCAAGTATGGAGAAAATATGCCTCTTGTCTTGGATGCATTGAATCTTCATATCAAACCTGGAGAGACTGTGGCTCTTGTTGGGCCCTCTGGAGGGGGAAAGACGACCTTCTTGAAACTGCTTCTTCGTCTTTATGAGCCTCTATGTGGTACGGGATTAAAAATATCTGATATACTTGAGTGGGTTACGTCTTTTATTTCATTGTGGCCAAGCCAACTATCTATATTATCCTTTATGTAATATCAACTCAAAAATTGCGTTACTAACCGTTTTCTTTTTTTATTGGCAGGCTCTATCCTTATTGATGATCAAAATATCCGGAGCTGTACATTGGAAAGTCTTCGGCGACATGTTGGTCTAGTTTCTCAGGACACAGTGAGTGTTTTTTTCTTCTTCTTTTCCTCTCAGTTCTTGTGGTTTTGCACGATACATACATTTCAAGCATAGATATTTATCTTATTAAAGCCTCCGACATTATTTGGATTTTGAACCTGGTATGCTATAGTTGCATTTCGTCATTTTGTTTGACAAAGAATTAGTTCGGTTGATCTATTCTGGATCGTTTATCTCTGTTTAATGCATGAAATGATCGTTAACATATGCTTTTCAGACACTTTTCTCAGGCACAGTTGCTGAAAACATTGGCTATCGGGATTTCTTAGGCAAAATTGATATGAAGAAAGTTGAGCATGCAGCAAACACTGCAAATGCAGATGAGTTCATCAGAAATCTTCCGGCAGGCTATGAAACCAATATTGGACAAAGGGGTTCTATTTTTAGCGGGGGCCAGAAACAGAGGTGAAATCCCATCCCCTAGAAATTACTCCGTTTAAGCTTGATAACGGGTCTACTCATTCATATATCTGAATTAAAACCCTTATTGCCTTGATATATGGCAAGAAAGATGCTCCAAATTTGATAAGCTTCTCTTACGAATTATAGGCTAGCTATTGCAAGGGCAATCTATCAAGATTCCTCTATACTGCTCTTGGATGAAGCAACTTCTGCTCTTGATAGCAAATCTGAGCTCTTAGTCAGACAAGCTTTAGAGCGGTTAATGGAAAACCGTACGGTAAGAACAATAGACTTATCTTGCTTCGATCCGTACAACAATTTGGGCTGATTTATGTCCTGTGTTTTGAAAATCTCAGTTCTGAGTGTGTACCTCTTGTAATTGCAGGTACTTGTGATTGCCCACAGATTAGAAACTGTTCTGATGGCTGATCGCATATTGCTTTTGGAAAATGGGAAGCTGGAGGAGGTATCTCGATCATCTCTTGTGTCCAACAGTAATTATGATTCACTTATGGCGAGTGGAATGGTGATATAATTACAGTTAAATAAACTCATGTACAGTATACGTACTTCGTAGTTTAGGGTGCAGCCATCTCTACTAACTCTGACTTCAATGTTTGCCGTATCTTGTATAGATGCCCACATATATTAGATTGTGAATCTCAGAAATAGATATTGTTCTTCAAGACATCTGTAAATTTTTCCATTTAATTCGTCAAACTCATAATTTTAATGTTTTATCATTTAAATCGTTATTTGAACCTGCGTGTATTTCTTGTTCATCTACCTCCCCTCGTTCTAGATATGAGTTATGCCGCATCCATAACGGACATCCATTAAAATGGAATCCGTTTTCTGTTGAATGGAGCTGGTGTTGAGCACAAACTGCAGCAAAACATTGTAGTAATTGTTTTGGGCTTCATAGACTGGATGAAGTTATCTCCAACAGATGTAGAGTTTCCAACTTCTCAAAGTGCAATCGTCATTTTAAGGTCAGCCAAAGGCGTGGGTAAGCCGTTGGATCAACATAGGGGCCAGTGAAATCAACGGTGCTTTGTGAACCCTAAACAAGACTGCTAGATCTCTAACCCTTGTAAGTAGTATAGTTTCCTCTCCTTGCCGTCATTTGTGCCTCAACCCTAACCTCATTTTTGTGCGTCTCTGCTGCAACAACTAACAAGATCATGGAAGATGAGGTTCAATAGGTGCAATATCATCATCAACAACAAAGTATATCAGCATGATGATTTTTCCTCTCAAAAAATTTAGATGAATGTTTCTCAATTGATGAGAGATAAGGAGTTTCGTTAATCCACGTAGCTTGTATTCTCCCCCATTTCTATCTCATTTCTCAGTAGAGCAGATCACTGGAGAATGTGGGGATGTATCGATTTGGAATCGGAGAAGATCTGTATTACTCTGTAATATGCTACATTAGATTTCAATGTACTGTATCAGTTTTAATTGAATTTTTTTGTTTTCTTGCTAGCTATGATTCCTATGAATTTTGATAGTTTTCTTGTAATAAGATGTCTATGTAGGAAAAACATCAAACTCTGTAATAAGATGTATGTGGATGATAAGTTTTAAAGTGGATTAGAATATTGAACTCCGGCCATTGCATGTACTCTCACTTTCCTGGCGGTGATCCGATTCATTCCTCTAAATCACCCTTTAGACTCGGTTTTAAATCGTCAAACTCATAATTTTAATGTTTTTACTCATTTGCCACCTGTATTTCTTGTTCATCTACTCCCTCGTTCTAGATACTGTATGAGTTTTGCCGTATCCATAACGGACATCCATTAAAACGGAATCGGTTTACTGTGGAATGAAGCTGGTTTAAAAACCTTGTTTGTTTGGGACTGACTCGGATCTGACTCGGGTCATACATCTGACTCGGCGTTATTTTGATTTTTGAGTCAGGTATCGTTTTGACTTGTTCGAAAGATTTCTATAATTCTACTACTCCACAATCGGGTTTTGGGTTTCAAAAGCTGGAAGAAAGTATCTCTAGTTTCTAACTTGTCAAAGTGCAATCAAACAAGAAAATACTGGAGAAATGAAGTTATTGTTTGGGTGCCGGGAGGAAATTTGTTGGGGGTGGGGTAGAAAATTACAAAACCATAGGGTTTTTGAGCAAGACAAGAAATTCAAAAGCCACAGTGAAAGTTGGGGCAGATTAGAATGGAAACCAACATGGAGATAGAAGAAGGATGGCCAATCATTGAGAATGAGATTTCAAGGCTGCTTAATATTCTTGAACGTGTTCCTGACGAATCACCAAGGCAAGATTTTATTTACTTAACAGTTTACAACATGTGCCAAGGGAAATGGGTCCAATAGAACAATCCTTATGCATATAAAGAGCTTTACAAAAGATATGAAGGTATTGCCGGTACTTGTGATTGCCCACAGATTAGAAACTGTTCTAATGGCTAATCGCATATTGCTTTTGGAAAATGGGAAGCTGGAGAAGGTATCTCGAACATCTCTTGGGTCCAACTGTAATTATAATTCACTTATGGCGAGTGGAATGGTGATATGATAACACTCAAATTATCTCATGTACAGTATACGTACTTCGTAGGGTGCATCAATCTTTACTAACTTGACTTAAATGTTTGCCGTATCTTTTGTAGATGCCCTCATAAATTATTCCATTTAATTCATTAAACTCATAATTGTTAATGTTTTAACATAAAAATCATTATTTGAACTTGCGTGAATTTCTTGTTCATCTACCTCCCCTCGTTCTAGATACGGGTTATGCCGTATCCATAACAGACATCCATTAAAATGGAATCGGTTTTCTGTTGAATGGAGCTGGTGTTGAGCACAAATTGTAGTAATTTTTTTGGGCTTCAAAGACTGGATGAAGTTATCTCTAAGACTCTAACAGATGTTAGGAGTTCCAACTTCTCAAAGTGCATTCAGTTACTCGCTCCATTTGATATCATTATTGTTCCGGTCAGTTGTTATGGTCATTTTAAAGTCAGCCGTTAGATCAAATAGTAAAAGTGAAATCTACGGTAGTTTGTGAACCCTAAACTAAACCAGCAAATTATAACCTTATAAATAGTATAGTTTCCTCTCCTTGGCCGTCATTTGTGCCTCAACCTCCCTGTCTGTGTAGAGAGTGAAAAGAAGTAACCAAACCCTAACTTCATTTGTGCATCTCTGCTGCAACAAGATCATGGAAGACAAGGGATCAATAGCTGCAATATCATCATCAACAACAAAGTTATATCAGCATGATGATCTTTCCTCTCCAAAAATTTAGATCTGAAATATTTCTCAACGATTGGGATAAAAAATTAGACGTTTCATTTCCACATACCTATTATTCTTCCCTATTCTGATCTCATTTTTCAGTAGAACGACCATTGAAGAATGTGGAGCCAGGATTTATTGATTATATGAATCAGAGAAGACCTGTATTACTCTGTAATATCACTTGAGAATAATATGCTACATTAGATTTCAATGTATCAGGTTAACAAATTATGAGAATTAGTTAATTGAATATTTATTTATTTTCTTGCAAGCTATGATTCCTGTGAATTTTGATAGTTTTCTGTAAGATGTCTATGTAGGAATAACATCAAACTCTGTAGTAAGATGTGTATGTGGTGATCCGATTCACTCACCCTTTTAGACTCTGTATTAAATCGTCAAACTCATAGTTTTAATGTTTTTACTCATTGCACCTGTATGTATTTCTTGTTCATCTATAGATCTACTCCCTCGTTCTAGGTATGAGTTATGCCGTATCCATAACGGACATCCATTAAAACGGAATCGGTTTACTGCTGAATGAAGCTGGTTTAAAAACCTTGTTTGTTTGGGACTGATTCGGCGTCTGACTCGGCGTTATTTTGAGTCAGGTATCATGTTGTATTTGACTCGTTCAAAAGTTTTCTGTAGTTCTTGGGGTTCAAAGTCTGGAAAAAATTATCTCTAGACTCTAATAGATGTTCTAGTATCCAACTTATCAAAGTGCAATCGAACAAAAAAATACCGTGAGAAATGAAGTTATTGTTTGGGTGCCTGGAGAAATTTGTTCGTTGCCGCAGTACATCGCATAACCTTAAGGTTTTTTTTTTTTTTTTTTTTTGAAAGAAATTTCATTGAAAAAGAGGTACTTAAGAGGGGTACCTCAACTCAATAAAACAACCGAAAAGAAAAAAAAAAAAAGAAACCGATTTGGGAATCGGTTACCCAAGAAAGAAAAAAGAGAAATACGGTCGCGGAAGGAAAAAGGAGAGTGTACAAGATTGCCCCTTTAGGCCCTCTCAAAGGGTACAATAGAAATACGAATCCCACAACAAACTACCATACTAGCCGTTAATCCTAGCATTTTGGTGTTTGATTCCGCCCAAAAGAAAGCTTGAATCTTGACGTCTCTAATTATACTTGCTAAATTTTTCCTTTTGTTGTTGAAGATCCTTTCATTTCTTTCCTTCCAAATGCACCACCATATTGTGGTCGGAAGATTGTTCCATATACGGTTAAGCCGCACCCCAATCATGATTCCAACTTTGAAACGTTGTGGCAATATTGTCATTGTAGCTCCAACGGAAATCACATCCTTCAACAAAATAAGTCCAAATTCCTTTAATTATCCAACACTCATAAAAAAATGAGAGCCTGTTTCATCTTCTTCTTCACAAAAACTACATGTCCTATCCACGTCCATTCCCCTTCGAACAAGTTTATCGGTCGTCATCAACTTTTCATGAGAGAGAAGCCAAAGAAAGAAATTAACTTTATAAGGATATAACCGACTCCAAATAATCTCGCTTGGGAAATCCATCGCATGCGTTTCACTAAGAGAAATTACTCCATTCTTTACCGAGTATGCCTCCAACTTATTATTATCCCCAACCATCCACAACCTAGGGTCTATAACTCCTTCTTGTATATTAACCGATTCAAGTGATGACTTTATGGAAGCAACCTCCCTCAATATAGCTTGAGAATATCTTTCACGAGACATAAACTTCCATTGGATGCCGTCACTAGAGCTTTCGTACAACCGAGCCACTACATACCCTTTGGTTCTTGAAGCTTCATAAGCTAACGGAAATCTATGACAAAGCACACCATCACCGATCCATAAATCTTCACAAAATCTAGTTTCTTTCCCCGCACCAACCTTGAATCTTACATGTTTATTAAATTCTTCAAGATCATTGTAAATATTGTGCCACAAACTACAACCTTTTGGCCCTTTAGGATAAAGAGTTTCCCACCCCGTTGAAATTTTGCCAAATTTTTCCGCAATTATTTTCCTCCAAAAAGCATCCTTTTCTGTTCCAAATCTCCACCACCATTTTTTGAGAAAAGCCGAATTCATATGTTTAGACTTTCGAATTCCAAGACCCCCACTTTTATTAGACTTCAAAATCGTGGACAACCGAATATTATGAATCATTTTCTTATTTGAGTCATCATCCCATAAGAAATTTCTTACTATTCTATCAAGTTTATTTGTTATGGAGCATGGAGCAAGAAAAACCGAAAGGTAATAAATGGGAAGCTCGCCAAAAATGGGAAGTTTATTTTATAAGAGACAACTTACCTCCTCTTGATATTGACCGCCCTTTCCAAGAAGAAAGCCTAGAAGCACAAGATTCCAATATCTTCTCCCACTTATGAGAACCACTAACTTTATCACCCAAAGGAATACCAAGGTAAATACTTGGGAAATTTGATCTTTTACACCCTAACATACTCGCAAATCCATCAATATCTTCATTAAGAGAAACTCCGAACAAACAACTTTTCGAGAAATTAATCTTCAAACCCGACGTAAGCTCAAAACATTAGAGGAAATATCGAAGAGCATCCACTTGATCATGCTTCGCATCAAGAAAAAAAATGGTATCATCGGCAAATTGAAGGTGATTAACTTTGATTCCCCCGTTTTTCACCGAGAAACCCGAAATTTTACCAACTTCTTGTGCCTTACTCAACATATGACTCAACACTTCTCCGACGATGGTAAAAACAAATGGTGAAAGAGGATCACAATGACGAAGTCTCTTACTACTACTAAAAAACCCGTGAGCCGATCCATTCACAAGAACCTAGAATTTTGAATAAGATAAGCAATTTCGAATCCAAGCTCGCCAAACACCCCCAAACCCCATTTTATACAAAACTTCATTTAAAAAAGCTCCAATTCACATTTCCAAACGCCTTCTCAAAGTCTAACTTGAACGATAACCCCGGATTTTTTTGGCGGAGTCTAGAATCCGCACATTCATTAGCTATCAACACTCCATCTAGGATTTGACGACCTTTTATAAAGCTTGATTGAGTTGGCGAAATTAAAATAGGGAGATATACCTTTAGTCGCTTCGCTAGAACTTTGGAGATGATCTTGTAAACACTTCCTATAAGACTAATAGGATGAAAGTCCTTGACCTCCACAACACCATCCTTCTTTGGAATGAGAGCAATAAAGTTGTTCTTTAAAGAGACATCAAGAATATTATGATCATGGAATTCCTTGAACACCTTTAACAAATCATCTTTAAGGAAGTCCCAAGCGACAATATAAAATTTCATAGGAAACCTATCCGGACCCGGAGCTTTATCTACACCCAAATCATGAATTGCTTTCTTTACTGACCACCGGATCTCTAGATGGTATGCCCGCAATGTTACAGCAGACATTCAAGTGAATCCAAGTTATCCAAATTGGAGGTCATTAGCAGTACAATAGCTGTTTCTGTAACTGTAAAAGCGAGTCAAGGGCAAGGCAACAACGAGAATCTTTGGATTGGAGAAGTGAAGTTCTTGTTGGGGTGCCGGAAGGAAATATTTTCGGGTGCTGGATAAAAATTATTTTCCATTTTTATTTTGTGCATACTTTCTCATTGTTTTACCTAAATACCACCCACACTTTTCCTAAATACCACTTACACTATGAAAACACAATAATTGTCGACCTAATCTAAAGTGAGTGAAAAGAACGCACCTTCTTCTCTAACAATTGCAGAACACCATTGTAGCTGCTGCCATAAATCGCCACCACCACCACCGTCAATGGAACATCATTAAGATCTCAATCGTATCAATATTAATTTAATCTTAATTAGGAATTTCAGTTAGAAAAATATTAAGATCTTAATATTGTTAATATTAATTTCGAGTTTAGTTCGAGAGATTAAATGAGGTCTTTATTTGATGTTCTATAGATCGATAGGGTTTCAGTTTTTAGTAGAGACAAATTCAGTTTTGACGATAAGAATTTCGAAAAACTATTATCTGTATCTGTTCAAATCCATGATAAGATCGAATTTGATGTTGTACAGTATCGAAAATGTATAACCATGCAAATTTATATGCAGTATTATAGTGAGGGGTGTTGATGGTGCGGTGGTTGTTTTTAATTTCTAATTGTGTCCACTTCTTTTTTTTTTGTCCTGTTGCTTAATGATTATATGACTTTTTAGAATTGAGCAAAATAATCAAAGAAGAAGAAATGCTTTTGAAATATTTTAGATTTTTAGAAGAGTGCGGTTTTGAGCAACACAAAAAACAAGTAGAAAAAAAACACCTAATTTGCTAATTATCTACCCTCCGTTCTTAAATAATAGGATGGTTTTATAAATAGATGTTTCAAGAAAATAGGCTGGTTTCTTAATTGGGAAAGTCAAATGTTACTTTAGTTTTCTGGAACCACTTTTCTCTCAAGTTCTTTTGATGAAAAGTGTCATGTGGACCATTTCAATTTACTTCTTTTGCTGACAAGTGTCATGGGGACCATTCATTTCACTTCTTTTATTGACAAGTGTCATGAGGACCACTTTCAATAATTAGTTCTCTTAATTTTCTCTAATGGTGGGTTTGCTTGCAGAATTCACCGTTTCCAGGAATTTATAATCCCACGGGATTACAAATTCTGGGATTCATGTAAATTCCTTGTGTGTTTGGTAACTCAATTAAAATTCCTATGATTTATAGAGTTTTCTTGTATTAAAGTCTTTGTACCGTTTGGCATTACCCTCAAATCTTAAAATTGCATATACATATATATATATATATATATATATATGGGATTTAGAGTTAAAAAAAAGTGGGTCCACAAATCCCTTGATAAGTTTCCCAGCAAATCTTAGGGGGGAGGGGTCGGACTCCATATGGAGGATTTGCTGGAAAACTGAATCCCGTAGGAAATGTGATTCCAAGGATTTGGGTAACCAAACATAAAAAAGGAAACATAATTCTAGAGTAAGATCTTAGATTCTTTAGCTCCCTCTCTTTCAAATACCCGATCTCTTATTAATGCTCTTTACTTCTGTTCTTAATTGGGAGGACACTCCCCCATCTTGTACGATTAATGGTCTAGCGGTAGATAAATTATCTAATGTCAGGAAACTACCTAATCCTGCATTAGATGGCTCTACTATAACTGCATCATGGGTTTCTAACATCAGAGTTTGTTCTTTTTAATGGAAAACCAATTTGTAAAAGAAACAAATAAACTTTTAAAAGCAGGACTGAAGTGGAAGAGTTCCTCTCCATAAGCACTTTAAAAAAATTACCGAACACAATTTTTGGTAAAAATTTGTTGCAAAGTGCTTTTGATATATAAAATAATAATTCCAGACGGGGCTTAAAAGCAAGAAGTCAGTTTGGCGATGTTATTTTAAAACGACTTTTAGAAGCAAAAAGGTTAACTTTTACGAATAATACCCTTCTAAATTTACATTTCTACTTATATTAGTCAAAAAGGCATAAGTTAATTTGACGACATAATTTTTGTGAAGCAGTATTTTCTCTTCTTTTTTCTTCTCTTTTTGCTACATTTCCTTTTTTTTTTTTTTCTTTTTCTGAGAATCAAATAAATTTTAGTAAAGATTAATTCAAAATCGGATATATTTTCGTACAAAAGTTTCCAAATAAACTAAAGTTGTCCAATTTTGAATGATTTCTAGAATTGAGATCTGATTCTAGTATCCAAACATGCCATAGGTACCCAAAAAAAAAAAAAAAAAAAAACTATTCCCTAAAAATGAGCATCAATCGTTGATTTTACTCGGCTAATTTTCAAAATGATAGATGGTAGTGCTATATATTTCAGAATGCGCTTATTTTTAGTTAGTAAATAAGAACGCGCAATTGGGGTATATGGAAAATAATCGGGGGATATGAAATGCTATTTTCATCCTACGAGTCATGTTAAGGAGTGTTTTGTAGATAGGAAAGTACTAAACCACCTTTAAAAGAAAAGAAAAAAATAAATCTAAAAACCTGAATGATTCTTCCCATACTCTTATTCCCTTTCAACTTCTCTTCTCCTTTTCTGCCGACTCCTCTCTGTGAAAACTATTTTTTTCCATCATCGATTTCAACATAGTTTCTTCGTTGCTTCAAAAAAAAAAAATATCGGCCATTAATCGATTATATAAACATGCCTCCTCGAAAGAAACCTAATCCTCGATAATTGTTTTTTTAAAAGAACTCGTTTAGGTTAGAATCAAAAAGTATAACTGAAATATTCAGTTTCAGTTGCCATGAATACAAAACCGATTTTGCATATCAGTATAGTTTTAGTATGAACACCATGTTGATTATGCATATTAGTTAAGTTTAGTATGAACACCATGTCGTTTTACTATGTCGACACTGTTTTTAGTATGAATACCCTGCCGGTAGTTATGGTCGTAGTTTCCAGAATTTTGCATGTACATATGCTGGCATGCTTGGTAATCAACCTTCTACGCCGGAATTAATTGTCGGCATGCTCGATAGAAATCTATCAATGCCGATATCCAAGTGAAAAAAAAAATCTGGGAAATTTGCATCATGTGCCGGCATAGCAAGTTAAGCAATATACCATGCCGTCACCACTACCGGCATGCTCGATAATGAACATTATGTGCCGACAATGTACTTAAGGAGCACTCTTTATATAAAAAAACGCTGATTACAATTTCAAATTTGGACCGACCAAAAAAAAAATATTCAAATTTGGGGGATATTGTGTGTCGGCATGGTTAAAGTATGAATGTCATGCCGATTAGGTTTCTGCCAGCATGGTATTCATATTTTTCCCATAACGACACTGAATTTTTCAGACATAACAATGATGAACTCAATGAAAAAAATCATATTCCAATACATTAATACATATACATGAGTATTTGGATCACTTGTATGTTTAGCTTGTTCACTTTCCTGCGTTGGTTCTTCACCTAAACCTTCATGATCGTTAATATCTTGATTGAACGTTGTTGCATCAACAAATTCAATGATACTGATTTATACTAATCATTATCAAACTAATTTATTAACTTAACTATAAACATGATTAACTAATAAGTATGATTAGTGAGGAGTAAATTAGAAATTATATAAAATATATGGATATGGGGTACTGGCGAATTACTATTTAAATTCCTATTTTGTCTTATTAGCATATCCCCCATTATTTTTCCTATACCCCAATTTTGTGTTCGTAAATAAGGGTTTGTAAAAGAAACTGTATCCACAGAATATTAGTTACAAATCCGTTATCTTTTAGGATTATTCAAAATAATGCCCAATATCATAATAAAAGCGTGAGGACATCCATCCTCGATTATGAGTTCCTGTAATTGTTAATACAAAAATCTTTGATTACATTTTCGTAGGAAAAGAACTTGTATACATAATCAAAAATAATATCTTTAACCCATCTAAATATGGATGCTTCATTTCAAGGAGAAACGAGTGAATATAGTGCCCGTCTTGTATCGGTTGGATGCAATAGACATCCAATTGAATCCAAATTATCCAACTCACCAGCAACAATAGCTCTACCTAGTTGTAACTAGGCCAAGCACTATGTAATAACTTTTTTTTTTTTTGAAAAGAATGTAATAACATTTGTCTTGGCTATTAGGGCTGGCAATAGATAACCGATATCCGGGATCAGTTTCCGATTATTCGAAATCCTATAGGATTTTATCCGTTATATCGGATACCGGATATCCGAATCCGATAACTTGTCGGATATTTCCTCTTAACCTATCTGAATCGGATTTGGCTCTATCCGATTGGTTAATATCCGATATCCGATAGGGTAGGGGCGTACTAGTAACTTTCACATACCAATACAATGCTAGTCGAGGAGTCGAGAGAAGAGAAGAAATTTCTGATTTCCCTTTTCTTTTTTTCTTCCCTTCTCAGTCTTAGTCTTGCTCCTCCCTCTCGATTAATCACTCAGTTCTCACTACTCACTAGTGTGTTGACATTGTTAGCTTCTGTGACTGTTAGACATTGTTTTTTTCTTTTTTGGCTTTAGTTGTAGCCTGTTGTGTACTTTCTTTTGAATTCACTAGACTTGGAGTAAACTCTTTAACTCTAAACATTGTGCTTGTATGGGTTTGTACTTTTCACTGAACATTTTGAACTTGAAAAGACAAAGAGTCTGTTTTTTCAAGCTTTTAGTTTTTTTCCTAGTTATCGGATTATAACGGATAAAAATCCGATATCCGATAGCTTAACCTTAACCTTATCGAATAGAATTTTTGATATCCGCCGGATGTTATCGGATATCCGATAAGCCTTAACCTTAACCTTATCGGAACTTCCAATATCCGTCGGATATCTATCCGTTGCCAGACCTATGGATATACATATATTATAGCCAAGTCAAAGGCAAGAGGAAAACCAACCCCTACGGACACTAGTCAATGTTGGAAAAAGTAGTTCGTACCATCAGATTTTTGGGTTCATCACTTATAAAACCTTGCAATTTTAGGGGCGACCCTGAAAAAATTAGGGGCGACTAATAAAACAAAATAGGGTCACCCAACCCTAACATCAACCTACCCTTTATCTCCCGTTTTTCATAATAGCGATTCTACCCTTAATAGTCGGTAGTTAAATTTACAATCGGAATAAATTTGTTATATAGAGGAATATTTTTTTTTGTTTTTTAGTTTGAATGCCATGAACAGCCCAGAATCGGTAGATAATTGAGTATCATATCTACCGATTGTAAATTACTGAGCCAAAATATATCTATAATCGGTAGAAAATGACATTTAATTGGCTTCCGATTACAATGTAACCCCAAAATTGGATTGTGCCAAAATTCTTAAATTTTCGAATTCTCTACACAAACATAATCGGTAGTAAATGAAGTTTATTCAACTACCAATTACAATCGGTATTAAATGAAGTTCATTTAACTTCCCGATTATAAAGGAGCCCCAAAATTGAATTTTGCTAACATCCTTAAATTTTCAAATTCTCTACACAAATATAATCGGTAGTTTCGTGATGTTCGCTATCTACCGATTGTGGTAGCAGCCCCAAATTCAAAATTTTCAAAAATCAATGGAATTTTGAATTTCTCTATTTTCACAATCGGTAGTTTCGTGATGGTTATTATCTACTGATTGTATAAAAGGTAGTTTCATGATGTTCATTATCTATCGATTGTGGTAGCCCCAAATTCAAAATTATCAAAAACAATGGAATTTTGAATTTCTCTATTTTCACAATCGGTAGTTTCATGATGTTTATTATTAGAGCACTGCTTAATCGAACTCTCAAGAGTTGCTATCTCAAGCTTGTTTGTCAAGTTTAATTGCCAAAACTATAAGTCTTGATTTCTAGTCTACTTATAGCTAAGTCTCGGATTAGGATAGAAAGTGTAGTTGAGCTAAATAGACTTCACGGCGTTCATCTCTTGAAGACGAATAACTATTAAGGGGAGCTTGTGGAACTTCATCGACAAAAGGTATATATGTGGAGAGTTGAACTCATCTATCACTCAAAAGTCTATATACTTTATCTCCTATTTGAGACAAAAGTTGTATATATAGACTCCAATTATGCACATTTGATATTTCGAGCTGAGTTTAACTCGCTTACATATTTCTCGAAATATGTGTTGGTAAGCTTTCGTTTTAACCAAGTTCATCTTATATTCTTGTGAAAGTCAAAATATGATCATGTGAAAATCGCTGAGTAACATCTTACATGATTTATGTGATACAGTCATTTGATGTAGACTCATAATGTTTTTTTTTTTTTTGATCTTTCGGTAACTTGAAAATTTCTTTTAAGATAATATATATAGTTTGTGTGAGACAGCTATTCCCGTCTTCCAAGAATGTTTTAATGGTTGAAATGAGAGTTTAGAACAATTGGATTTAAGAATAGTATGCATACTTGCATATATGTAATCCATATCCGGGAACCATAGTATGTATACCCGTATGTGTACATGTTCATTTGTGAAAGTCTTGGATCTTAGTACACATACCGGTACGCGTACTGGAGTAAGGTTTGGGTCCGGGAATTTTCGCTGAGTTTGGAAGTGTACTTAAGTATGCGTACACGTTCACATACTGGCGAACCCAAACTTAGTCCGGCCACTAAGGTATGCGTACCCGTTTGCATACCTGAGTGGATGATGTTCTAAAATCGGTTTGTTCATGAACTAATACATTTATATAATAAGGAATGCAATCTTTTGCAAACCATGGCTATAATGTTCATGACTTGATTCGAGTGAATCAAAATCGATTTTGCTTCAATTGTGTCTTGTATACTTGGGGGATTTGTGTTTCCTCCTCAAAAAAGATACCTATATTGCATTAACCCTTTCTAAATCACTAATTAGAAAAACCCCTCTCTTGTCAACTTTGCTTTGTGAGTACACTGATTAAGTCAGCACACGAGTGCGCCCTTGTACCATAATAAAAATATTCGGTGAATAAAATCTGAAATACCCTTTAGTTCAATTAAAACTGGACATGTGTTGCAATATGCTCAATTTGATCTTACGGTCACAAACAATTAAGATGTTGTCTTAAGTAATTACACGTGCCCACCCTCATTTTTCTACCCAAAACTCTGTTCTTCTTCTTGCACCGCCATTAAAATATAAGTCATAATATAAAAAACAGTAACCTCATGAGAAAATTGATTACCTTGTTAGATTCGAAAATGCCTCTGAAATCTACATAAAGCAAAAAAAGAGTATGTAAACTTTCCAACCCATACCAAGAACAATCAAATCATCAATGTTTGTGATTCATTTAATCGATTTACAAATTGGACCAAGATATGTAGAGAAATCAATTTAAATCTCCCTTGAAATCGTTTTATTTTCTTCCGTTACTATTTCATTATGTTAAAAACACAAATTCTTCTTCCTTAACCTCTGTTTATTGTTCCTAGAGACAAACAGCTCAATGAATGGAAGGTGGTGCGGGAATTGGTGATGGATTAGGCTATAAGCGATGGAGAAGAAGATGGATGTTGTCAGGGTCTACCCCAAATTTCCGCCGGATTAGATTATATAGAGATCTGTATGTTATTTCACACGCGCGTATGGTTCGTGTTAGCTTAACTGTGTACTAACGGCAAAGTTGATAGAGAGGGGTTTTTTCCAATTAGTGATTTAAAAAGGGGTAATGCAAAATAGGTATCTTTTTTGAGGGGGAAACACAAAAACCCTTTTATACTTCTATGAGAATATAAACAATTGAACAACTCTCTAACTAGTTTCATTTGAGTCATTTGAACTAGTTATGATTAAGATGAATGGGGTTGATATGAAAGTGTTCATATGGATAACTTCGGTTAACTATTGTTGAGCCAACAAGGTGTACATGTTTAGGTATGGTTACTCATATCTAAATGAAGGTACATTTCATTTGTGTATAACAAGCTAAGTTCGATCTAGCGGTTGAAAGATATTAGCTTGAGTCTAATCAGGTTTTCATCTAACGGTGAATATTGAATGCTTTGTTACCAAGGTAACATTGATTGCAAACCCTGATTTGAAGACTATATAAAGGAGAACTCTAGCAACTGGGAAACCTAATCCCCACACATCATGTGTGATACTAGTTGCGACTAGAGTCGATTCTCCTTTAATCTTAGGTTTTTTGCGAAACCCTGTAGGTTAATGATTTGAAGACTTCATTGGGATTGTGAAGCCAGACCCAACTATTTTCTCTGTAGTTGCGTGATCTGATCTTTCTGTTTTCTATCGTGATTGAGTACTATCTTCTCTAAGATTGGTCGAGATTTAATCTCCGATAGGCAAGATAAAAAGTAGTCACAAACATCTTAGTTTGGATTTTCATAATAATATGACGTTGTTCATTTAGAAATATGAATTGGTGACTGACGTTGGTTTTGTGTTTTCATAAGTTGTGTTGAAGTGGGCTATTATCTATCATTGGTTAATTTTTTACTAAATGTAATACCTGATCATATTTTATATCCCACTTCTTAACAAGAATTTTTCTGTTGCAAGTATCTGACATATATCGTGGCTTGAATTGCTATATAATAATCCTTGAATTGTAAAAGAAATAGTAATAGTTAGGGTTAACTTTTGAACTTGTCCGTACTGAAGATGCTTTATCCTGAATAAAATATTCACCTATTATGCAATGAGGTCCACTGCTGCTCCATCATGTAACTAGTAAGAAATAAATAGATATTCTTATTGCACCGTTCTTGTGTAATTTTTTGATATGTATGAATATTTGCTATTCAAAAAATAATGAAGAGAGATGTGCAATGATACTTTATATATATTTGAAGTTTTATGACACCAATTTACCATATGCTGACAGATTTTAGGATAAGCAGAAATATAACATTGTTGTATTGATGGTGAAGGATAAGAAAAGGCATTGTCCTTATATAGGCAGAGAACCCTAATACATAAAGAAATAAAGACAGACTAACACCCATATTACACTTGAACTAAAAGAAGGTAAAAGATAGAAAGCTAATACTCTAACACTCCCCCTCAAACTGATGTGGGAGTGAATTGATACATCAGTTTGCCTAAAAGACTGAAAAGAAAACAGTAAAGAATAACCTGGCGAGATTGGGGTATACCCAGATTAATTGGGGTATACCCAATAAGACAAAATATGGTCATTTTGAAGTAAAAGAGGCCACCCCTTAACCATATATTTTCTAAATGGCTAATATACCCTTGCTTAATTAACACTAAAATTCTAATTAGGTTAATTAATTGAGTTTAGATTGATTAATAGATTTAAACTTATGAAATGAAATTTTGTTTTTGATTGAACTTATTTGGGAATATTTTTTGAGGAAAAAAATTGTGTTGAGAAAATCTTTTGCAACGGAAATGAAAGCACACTACCCAAACACTTCTAAAAAAGGGATTGCAAAGCTGTTGTATGAAATCATACTCAAAATTAGATCAGAAATCAACACTTTCAGTTCTGAAAGTATGAAAAGTAGGCAGGGTCGACGGATGAAGAACATGCCGACTATATCTAGCCGGCAAGGTCTGCGGATGAAGAACATGTCGACAACTTATGGTCGGCAAGGTCGGTGAATGAAGAAGATGCCGATTTTATTATTTTAGACACACAGGAGACTATTGTAAATGCTTCACTAGTCGGCATCTAATTGATTTCTTACCTTGCCGGCTACCTTATAGTCGACAAGGTCGATAAAAAAATACCCTGCCGACTATAGGATTTTTGACATACAGAGAGGTGTTACAAATGCATGATTAGTCGGCAAGTTATTAATTTCATAACCTGCCGACTAAACTATAGTCGGCAAGGTATAAGGATGAATATCGTCCGACTAAAATATAGTTGGCAGGGGTATAAGGTTGAATATCATGCCGACCTTGTAACTACTGATTTCAGAGATGAAAAGTCGGCACGGTATTCAACCTTATACCCTGCCGACTATATTTTAGTCGGCAAGGTCGACAAAAACAACCTTGCCGACTTTCGATCCGTTTGATTCTTCGTTTTTTTTTTTTTTTTGATTTCATCATGTATGGTTAAAGTTTTGAAGAAAGATTTTGAAATTTTTTTGAATATGTTTTAGTCGGCATGGTTTTTGTAGTTGCAGGAAATCCTACACTACACTCCTCACAAGAATCCACACAACTAAGCCATTGAAGATGAACAACTATGATTTTTATTGATTAATTCCTTTAATGTTTACAAGATAAAATGGAAAATAGCTAAAGAAATTACAATCACTACAAACTTTCTCTCTCTTAATGACTTGCCTAACACTCGGAAAAAGATCTCCCCCACAATAGGCTTGCTCGACTCCTTATATAGGGTATTACATAATGGATGACAGCTAAGCTGTCCTTTATTTTCGGGAATCATTTGCGAAATATCGCAAATGTACAAATATATAATCTCGCAACTCTCTTAGATCCCGCTGGGTCTTCACATCTTTCTCGTGTTTTGGCTTCCATCACTCATTGCGTCATTTATATTACTCATTTGCGACACTTTCGCAATATCGTCGTTTATTGATCACGCGAGGTATTGATGTCGCGATATTCTGATCCTACATCTTGCCTCTCAGCTTTTGAAGCTTCTTCCTCGCCGGCAACTTCAACACCAACCTACATACACGAATGAAGATAAGAAACAGAGGCAACAATATTGTAGATAACAAGAGAAAATATTTCTTACTTCATCCGTGATTGAGCGAAGTATCGCCAAAGTACTTGGCTTTGGATTTCTTTCATAACTTTTTCTCAATTTAGTGATCTGAAAATTTCGCAAGTTTAGTAGATATAAAAGGAAGGAAACATCGCAAAGCGAATGAAGATTAGAAAATATACCTCTTTTGCTTTCCCAGGCCAATTAAATACCCAAGGCCGATAATTGGCGAGATTCGCAGGGAGAGTATTTGAACCTGAAATATAAGGTCCATTCAAAAGTAGTGGAAATACACACCACTTGTCGTCTTTGGAGTAGCGAGGAACATTATTCTTGCCTGAGTGCCAGTCAATATCCTGCATAAGTAGCTTGTCACTGGAAATGTTCTCTTTTCTTTTCAACCGAGCACCCCAGCGAGACCTATCATTCTTCATATTTATCACTTCATAATTTTCAAAGAAGTTTTCTACCGAATATTTTTCAGGAAATATTTCTAAATCTGCGAATTTAGGATCTCTGACCGTGGCGGGATAAAGAGATCCCTTGCTAGCGCCATGATTGGCGAATTCAAGCATTAAACGGATACAATCTCCACTTAATTGATAGACAGCTCGCGAGAACTTCTCATGAGCAAGAATTTCATAGAACAAGGGCGATTCAGGATTGTAGAGAGGAATGGGAAGACCTGCGAGGATTTGACCTAGCGAGATTATGATTTGGTGATCATCACAATGATGATCAGAAAATAATTTTGCAGAAAGAACAGATGATGCTTCTTAATCGGGAATGGTGGATAAGGTGAAACCTTTCCCTTGTAAACTCTCTTGAGTCTCACTTAAAAGGACTTCATATTTACGACCAGATGGAGCCATTCTTAAAATATGGGAATGAATGTAGAGTTAAAGATCAAGAGAAAGAGGAAAAGAAATATTTACAGCAGCAGAAACGTAAATTCTGGAGGAGGAGAATGGAAGAAAGATTGCAGAGAGAAAGTAAAAAAGAAGAATAGGAAGGAGAGAAAACTATATATAGAGAGGAATTCTAGAGAAGATAAATGCATTTAATGCGAGAGGGGACATAAGTGGTCAAGAAAAAACGGTTGAAAGATACGTGTTAATAAAAGAGCGGAAGAAGAAACATGTGTAATAAATTCTGTGTAAAAGTACGGGATCATAACAGATAAAGACGAGCAGTTGCGGCATTTTAAAAATAATAATTCTCATGACACTCTCTTGTTCGCAGAGAAGACATGAGAAGAGGCAAGACGTAGGATCAGAATATCGCGACATCAATACCTCGCGAGATCAATAAACGACGATATTGCGAAAGTGTCGCAAATGAGTAATATAAATGACGCAATGAGTGATGGCAGCCAAAACACGAGGAAGATGTGAAGACCCAGCGGGATCTAAGAGAGTTGCGAGATTATATATTTGTACATTTGCGATATTTCGCAAATGATTCCCGAAAATAAGGACTGACTTACATTTGCCATCCATTATGTAATACCCTATATAAGGAGTCGAGCAAGCCTATTGTGGGGGAGATCTTTTTCCAAGTGTTAGGCAAGTCATTAAGAGAGAGAAAGTTTGTAGTGATTGTAATTTCTTTAGCTCTTTTCCATTTTATCTTGTAAACATTAAAGGAATTAATCAATAAAAATCATAGTTGTTCATCTTCAATGGCTTAGTTGTGTGGATTCTTGTGAGGGGTGTAGTGTAGGATTTCCTGCAACTACAGTTTTTTAGTATGGACAATTTGGTCTTTTAACACATTTTAGACACCCCTTAGCACACTAGTTTAGATGGGAATAAAATGGGTATACCCCAATCTCGGCAGGAAGAATAAGCCTAAAGTTATTAGATAACAAGTGAATAAAAATTGCAAATAAAATTCTTCATGCTTCATTCTTCTAGCTTGTTGTGTACGAGAAAACTGAAAATTGCTCTTCAATTGGATGTGAGAAAGTTGGTGTCCCTAATAGTCCCTCTCAAATTGATGCTCAATGACAAAGGGATCAATTTGCAAACACGAAGTAAAACAAAATATTCTTCATTCTTCAATTTCTCTTCACTCCAAGAATGTAAAAAAGATAATCTTTCTCTCAAATGGTATGGATTTTTTGTTGGTAACATATAAAAGGTGATTGTATTCTGTGTTGGTTAACATATAAAATATGGTTGTGAAGTTCATTTGTGAACTTGTCCATAATGAAATGGTTAACAGATAAAATACGGCAACATACTGATGCAATGGGTATCACTACACCATATTAGCTAATTTGTAACATACAGAGTTGTAATGCTTTTCTTTTAAATCACATAATTTATAGGTCACAAGACTTGTGACCATTGCTGAATGTGATAGAATTTTTTGAGTGTCACAAAATTTAGGAATATATTTTTTATATAATTGTGTGACACTTTTTATTAGTTGAGTATTATGTGTCATACATCCAAAAGTACTGATTCAACCCATATATCATCAACATGAAAATGAAACCCCAACACTGTAACGTTTTATGCTTTATTTTCTCACATGTTTTCATCAATTACACTTTCAGAATTTTCTTAAAGTTTTTTTGAGAATTAAAATAAATAAATAAAATAATACTATAAAAGTTAAGACAAAACGTCTTTGCACGTGGCCTGGTACCCTCTATGTACACCCAAACACCCTATTCCAGGGGACATCCGAACACTTCTTTTAGGTTAACCCATGGTTCGCGTGGCTGCGTTGAAACTGGATTTGATTTTTGATTCACACCAAGATTCCTTTCTATCACCTAAAAATCTGTATAATTGAAATATTCTCTCCCGAAAATTCAATTGGATCTAGCTCTCAAAGTTGCATCAATTTTTTCTTTTCTCCAAAAACTCCCCCTCTTTTTTCCATCTCCCGCTCGCACCAAATTATTAGGTCTTAATTCTCTCCCGAAAATTCAACAAATCGAGCTCCAAAATCCCCCCTCTTTTTTCATCTCCCGCTCCTAAATATTCACCGAAAACCGGTTCAAAATCCCTCAATACTTTTTAGAGATTTTGCTTATATAAGAGGCAATCAACACAAAGGTTTTAATTGTCTGTGGGAGAAAGGGTTTTTATGTTAAAGGTAATTTTATCAAACTCTTAATTTGTTTTAGATATTTTTAATGTTAGGGTTTCTGGTTTTATATTAGGGTTTGTTGTTTGGAAAAGGGCATTTGGTTTTAGTCTTCCTCTATAGACTAGAACTAATTACTGAGTTTTCATGATAGTTTATTCTTTAATGTTTGAGAAAGATTTTTTCTTCTTCAGACCTAAAATCGTTGTATGAAAAAAATAGGGGGCTTAACCCATTAAAAAAAGGTTTTCTTGTATCTCTTTTATTCTGAATATTGATTGTTTGTAGTTGATAATTTCTTAAGAAGAAATTAGGTTTGAGAGAGATGAACACACCATGAGATTACATGGGGTTAAGAACGACGTTGATTCTAATTTATTTGTTTCAGTGGAATTGAAATCTCAGGGCATGTGTAAGTAGTCCATTCCATTGAAAAGATCTACCTCTACTGTTAACCATACTTTGTCCAGTTGTTTCTGTCTTGGCTCATATCTTGCCAAATAGAATATGTAGGAGAGAGTCTTCCGCCCTATGCAATCTCATTCAGCCTAGGATCATCGGAGTAATCGTTTGCCGCTTTTATCATCAATATTATGGATGTGGTAACCTCGGTTGATGTTTGCTTCTGTGAAGTCCAGGTTAGTCATAAGCTTCTTTTCCTTGTAAGTAGAAATATTATGTTCCCAACTCGATTCGTCATTGTATCCGTGTTAGGGCTGAAGTTTACATTCATCCGCATAGATTGTTGGGGAACGTATCCTATGAAACTCATCATCGAACCGCCTAAAAGCAATGGTATTACATTCTCTCGCTTGTCCGCACGTAGTCACTTCTTCGCTCCTTATTGATGAATTTGATTGACTAATTCGAGAAGCCGCTTACAATGTTGGGGAAACTTTCACAATCGCTTACGATTCAAGAATAAATGAGAACGAGAGGAATCAAACAGAGGTCAAGAGGCATTCCCTTGATTACTCTAATCTTGCAAAGTATATATAACCAGTATATATTTAGTCATCAGAAGTTGTTTTGCTAATATATACTTGTCGTCTGTAATGTTACTATGCAGGTTTGAGTAGACACATTAAAGAATATTTTAGCTATGCAGGTTTGTAAAATAAAAATTTTGGAGCAATTGGGTACGAAATATCCATTGTGATGGCTATGGATGAAATCGAGTCTGCAGAGACATTTCCAGAAGAGAAACTTTCTGAGCTCTACTGTGTAAGGTATAAATGGTTTTAACTTAATTTATTTGATTTAGAAATTGCATGCTCACTTTTTCGCTAATAATTTTATCTTTGTTCTTGGTTTTTTATTTACCATAGTTGCGATGTTTCCTCATGGCTCTCACCACTGTTCGATTTTATACCGAATGTCAATACGATAATGATGCAAATTGTTTCCCTTTAAAATCCTTTTTTGCTTGGTATCGATTTTGAAGTGTATCTTAATTGATTTTGGTTGGATAGGTTCCTAGTGGATGAGCAAATGGATATGAAATCAGTTGTGGAGTATTTTCAAGAGATGCATGGGTATACCATTCAACACTCATGTCTTCCCTGCCTTCAAGTAGGAGATGAAAAGAATCAAACTATTTTCTAATGGAGGTAAATCTCGTTCATTCGCAGCCGTATTTTTGTATATGCTTTTGCATATGTTCAGATTACATTAGATTGTCTATTATACATTTATTCCAGGCCTTCAAAGATTGTCAAAGAGATACACAAAGAGGTTAAATGATAAGCGAGTTACTTCCTTTTCTAAAAATTACCGGCCAAAATCCCTTTGGATTAAGAATTTGACTTTCAAAGAAGTTACTCATATCGAAATTTACTTGTTATCTAGGTTTACTTAATGCACGATGAGTATATAAATTATAATCCATTCTCTGTTTGCAGGTGTTATAAAGTAATTGAGTTGCATAAAAAATACAGGCTTTACGTGATGTCTTTCTTTGGTAGATGCTTTCTTTTCCACAAGGTCCTTACAGAGTAATTTTTTAATGGTTGAATTTTTCTTATCTTATTACACTCTTCTTAGAAGCGTTTCTTAATTTTTTTTTTGTTCTTTTCTTTTCGAGCGCTTCTGAGTTTTGCAATAAGGTTATTCTAGGAGCACAAGTAAAGAGGTACATCGTCCACGGGTGCAACAAAGTTATTTCCGGTGTGGTTTAATTGTAGCTGCTTGCGATCGGGAATTTTTTGGCTTGAGTAGAATTTTAGTTCATAATTGTATTTTTCTTTCAAGTTAAGTTTTTGTTTTTGGGTGATTGAATTCTGTACTAAACAACGAGTATGAATGGCTTCAAGTTATTAATAAAATTACAGTTTGATGTGAGTCAAATCGCAATGGTAGAAGGAATATTCACAAAACCAGGATGACCTGAAACGACAAACTACGTGCCTGCTACAGGGCGCCTGAAAATGTATTTTTTATTGCCGGTAAAATATTTTGTAATTTGTAACTGAAAATTTATGTAAAAGAACTGACACATTAAGAAGACATGTGTCACCTTGTTAATGGCTAGCTTAATGTATGATCAAACCATAACAAAGTTATTGTTCCCCAAAGTTTAATGCGCTTCAGGAGGTCCCAGGTTCAAGTCCCCAATGGCGTAACATTGCAGGAATTAACATGGAAGGTAGTGTTAGTTTGCCCCCTTGTGACACAATCTCGCCCCCTCCCGACGTTTCGGCTCCCCTTGGAAAGGTTCCCCATGAGGCCCGCTGGTAGGCTAGCACAGCAACCTGTTCAATTAATGTAGTAGTATGTCGTTGGAGCTTAGCTTGTTAGGCTTCCAACTAGTTTCATGTAATAATATTTAAGTGGAAAATAACATTATTATTATTATCATATTAATTATATATTAATTTATTTCTGTGACGGATGGCAATCGTCATACCTAAACTGTGACACTAAATATAACACCATATTTAAGACAATTATGATCCATAATAAATATTTTCTGTAATGGATTTCTACCATAACAGAATCCTTTATATGGTGTAGTGTATAACAAGACCCATAATGAAGGATAATGGAACCATTCATTTCAAGTATACTGCATACAGTAGTTTGAGCTACTGAAATTATGATTTCAAGAGGGTACCGATTCCTAAATGTTGTTGTCTTGTAAGGCACCACACATAATGCACAGCGGACTTGAAAGCATTAGATCCAATAATGATTCTCCTTGCTAATTCAATTTGCTAATTTTCTTGGTTCAGATGGTATTGTAATGTATTACTACTGGTTGTGAAAAATAGTTAAACCAAAGTCTTCTTCAGTCACTAAATGTCCACCAACTTATCAAATAAATTGGGAACAAAATATTATACCAGAATTTGAATAGATAATCTACCTACGATATATATTGTTGAAATAGGTAGAGACAGATCTATCACCTTGGAGAAAACTTGATCTGATGCAAGGAGGTTAACCAGAAGCAAAAAACCATCAATCGATAATCCACAACATCCGTAGCAGTCAAAGGTAATTCAGCAGAAGCAATAGATGAGACCTATAGATAAAATGGGTATCAAATATGATTTTGGAGTTGCAGATTTGATTTTTGACTAGTGCTGATAAGTTTTACAATGAGAAATAATTGGGGGTTTTCAATAAACATTGAAGGAAGTAATAATTGGGGGTTTTACAAGCGGAAGACGGAGATGATTTAGTCCCCTGCAAAGTAATAATAATAAGCCATGATTTTGATTTACAACTTCATGATAAAATCAAAAACTATAGTGAAGTTGGATAATGATTATAGATTTGATTGGAGACCGTGGATATAACTTAGGATTCAATTGGAGAGTTTGATTAGGCTGCAGGATTGGAAAAATGGCTAGGGTTTCTCCCTTGCTCTTGATGCTATGAAAGATTTTAGGATAAGCAGAAATATAACATTGTTGTATTGATGGTGAAGGATAAGAGGTGGCACTGTTATATAGGCAGAGAACCCTAATAGATAAAGAAATAAAGACAGACTAACACCCCTATTACACTTGAACTAAAAGAAGGTAAAAGATAGCAAGTTAATACTCTAACATATGCTAAAGAAACGAAAATGATAGCTTGACCCAGATTTTCTCCCGCAGAAGAATCCCACAAAAGATAGAGAAGAGAGGGACCTACTTTACATGGATCCTATCCAAATGTGAAGAACGCGAAAAAGACTGTCAGATTTGCACTCGAGAGAGAAACTCGGGACAAAAATGTGGTAACTATATCATCTCTCATAAATAAACCATCAGTCTTGATGTATCGAGGAATCCACATAAATGAAGCATAAGCTCCAGCGCTTGGTGCTTGTTGCGGTGCCAACACTTACCCAGAGTGTCCTTTTATAGATTCTTATATTTATCTTATTTTGATTTCCCTGTTTAGTAAGAATTCTATAATTAATGTTTCCTGCTTCACAAGTCTAAATAGTTATATATAAATAATGCACCTGAGCTTGTAAAAGACTCAAGAAAATTAATAAAAAAACTCTTCTTCAATCATCTTCTCATCTTCTTCTCTTCTTAATCTTCTCAGTTCTCTTATTTCTTGTGGTTAACCCCTAATTCAAAGGGTTTTTATCCGGGTTCTACACCTATTTTTTGCTTAATCCTTGTGTTTTGGTCTAGAACCCTAACAATTGGTTCCGAGCAGGTTTATACCATACCTAAATTTCACCCAATTTTTTTTAATGATCACGTACACGAAAGATTTGTCACTCCTTAAACAGATAATTGAAGGAGTTACAACCAAGATTGATACACTTGTTGAAACTGTTACCAGGAATTATCTTCATAATGAAGAAAAAATCACCAAACATCGTCTTGAAGACAAACAGCTGCGCATTGAGGATAGAACTAATCGGATGTTGGATTTAGCTGAACATACAGATGATCCAAAAAAAACTTTGAGCACAAACCTCACAACAAAACTGACGCAGGCTTTAGGCACAAAACTCAGAAGATCTTTACGTAGTGTGTTTCGTGAGTTTCGTCCTCGGATTAATGCTCATGGTACCATCAGCGTACTACTAACCATAATACTGGTGAT
Organism: Papaver armeniacum; assembly: GCA_023531295.1. NCBI lineage: Eukaryota > Viridiplantae > Streptophyta > Magnoliopsida > Ranunculales > Papaveraceae > Papaver > Papaver armeniacum. The sequence continues at coordinate 115,679 of JAJJWW010018810.1, forward strand.
GGAATTCTTGAAACTCATATTCGTACTGGACCTATTAGTTTGAAGTTTTCTACTTTTGATGGAGATGACCCTGATGGTTGGATATTTCAAGTTGATCGATACTTTGCTTTGCATATTGCTGCTAATCCCATGAAGATTGCAATATCTACTGCACATCTTAAAAGACATGCCAATGCTTGGTATCGTTGGAAGAATACCATGACTACAATTACTACATGGGAAGAATTTTGCTCTTTAGTTCGTGCTTGTTTTGCTCCTGGGAGATTTGTCGATGCTAGAATGGCATTAAGTACCATTAAAAAAAAGGTTTTGTTCGAGACCATATACCTGAATTTGAACATATTTTACATTTTTTCTCTGACTTTCCTCAAGATCACTTGATTAACCTTTTTATTCACTCATTGAAACCTGACATTGGTTCTGTGGTAAAATTGCTTGAGCCAACTACATTATCTGCGACTTTCAAAAAAGCACTCAATCAAGAAAGATGCATTATTGGCATTTTCAAAACAACACACATGTTCTACTCAGTTTAGGTCACCATCTAATCCTAATGCTACTCAGTTCAAGAAGAATCCTTTACCACTTGGTTGTAAAATGATCACTTGGGATGAATAGAAAAACAAAAAGAGACAAGGGTGTTTGCTTTAATTATGACCAACTTTATCAGCCTGGTCATTTATGTTTGAAGCCTAAACTACTATTATTAGACGTTCCTCCAAATTATAAGGAATTTGATAATGCGCAAGATGATGAAGCAGACACTACTATGACTCAAACTGTTCTTTCAGAGGAATCTGACCCTATAATTTCCTTGAATTCATTGATGGGTTCTCCTTTTCCTAGAACTATACACATTCTGGGTTATACTAAAGCTCAGCCCTTTTCAATATTGATTGACTATGGCTCTACACATAATTTTTTTCATCCAAATATAGAGATGGAGTGTGGTTATCAAACACACTCCGAAAATGCTTCTTTACAAGTTACAGTTGGTGATGGTGTTCAAATACAAACTCGTGGTTCTTTTCGTAGCATACCAGTTAAGCTTCGGGATTATTCTTTTACAATAGATTTTCATCTTCTTGATATCAGTGGATGTGATGCAGTTCTAGAGGTTCAATGGTTACGTACATTGGGTCCAACTACGTGGGATTTTGCTAAGCTGACAATGCAATTCAAAATTCAAGATAACAATATGCTATTAATTGGTAATAATTCATCCAGCATAATACTCTTGGACACTGAACCCATGCAACATTTATTATGCATAGAAAATTTGTGATTCTGTTACAAATATCTGCAGTAAATACTTCCATTCATGCCACGACAACTATTCCACCCGAGCTTCAAGAATTAATCTCCAACCATGCAGATATTTTCAAGATTCCTACATCATTACCCCATGAAAGATTGCAGGATCATCGTATTTCTCTTACTCCAGACTCTGCTAGCTCTATTGCAGAGATATTTGTACGTGAGATTGTTCGTCATCATGGGATGCCAAGAAGTGTAGTCAGTGATAGAGATCCCATTTTCATGAGCAAATTTTGGGAAGCTTATTTTACTCTGCAGAATACAAAACTATGTCGTAGCTCAGCGTATCATCCTCAATCGAGTTGATAAGATCCCGATACTAATCACACAAGACCCTAATACTAATACAAAACATAAAACAAACTAAATAACCCTAATCTAATTACTAACTCTGTCGTAGCTCAGCGTATCATCCTCAAGCAGAGCTTAATTAAATTTCATTAATTTTCTTGGATGATTCAAACCCTAGAACAAACTAATATATTTATATAAAACATAACTTGGAAATTAAGGAAATAACCCTAATCTAATTACTAAAATCACCCGTAATTCTATTTGGTGTTGGTGTCCCAATAGTGCTCCACTAAATAAGCAAAAATCGATAGACAGATAACGATTTCCTAGAATATATACTCTAATGTCATTACTGTACTAAGATTATTGTAGAAACCCAATAATTTACATTTTGATTATTGACTAATCAAAGTTCAACTTAGAGTGTTTTAATAATGCTTATTACCTAGATACGGATTTCTGTTGTTTTATGTCTCGTGTTTGTTGATGTTAAATTAGCTTAGTAACATGTTAAGATTGTACAAATCAGATGATTTAGGCTTAGATTCTTTTTTTTACTAGAAATGTGGCAGTCTACCACCTTGACACCTAGAGTCCATGTAGTGCTTGTGATTAGTAACTTAGGTTAGGGGTATGTTGGGAATGAGTTGTGATAAAACTCTTGAGGCTTATCCATTTAGGATTTTCGGCACTTGATCACTGTAAGAAAGTACGCAGGAAAAAAATTGACAAGTGATTCAGGCGAAAATAAATTCAACCAAAGGTTTAGAAAATTCGTACCCAACTCTGATTTCATCTTGAGTAATTGAAAGTGGTGAGTTCCATGTTCCAATCTGATGCTACCATGGATATTTTGAAGTAATTGAAAAAGGGTTTTCTTTGCTCTTGGGTTTCGATTGAAGGTGTTCTCGGATTCGATAGGCGGGCTGTGGAGATTAAGGTTTGAGTTGTAAGTTGAGGTGGGGATTTACATTTGTCTTTTGTAGCCATTAATACCTCTTTACAAAACCATGTTTATGCGTTTAAACAACTCATGCATTGTTGGATTCTAACTTTCGAAAACTCTGTGAATTCTCTAAACCTTTCCTTTACATGGAAAGAACCTGAAATGTACTTGCTTGCCTATATGTGTGTTTTTGGAAATGAGAATTTCCATCTATGGTATATAGGGTGCGCTCCTTCTTTTATACCTACAGCTTTCGAGCTTTTATTGCTTATATAGGTCATCAGTTTGCGAGTTCGGAATTGATTGACATCCATAAATGTTATTAGGTGTGGATTTGCGAGTTCGGAGTTCACAACCATATTATAAATTATTTGAAGAAGGAGCAGCTCCATATACATGTTTGTTTCACTTGTGTGTGTTGGATTTCTTGTAATGTTTGGAGTACAGGTTTGTTAGTTTCAGTGAGCTAAATGTGTTATCCACGTTTAGAAAATGTTGCATTGTTTTATGTTCAACTTTAATGTTTACTTTTGAGAAATATAAGTGCATACTGAGCTTGTTTGGCTCACTGTTTCCATCTCTTTTAGTGGCAAGGAGTATTTGTACAAGTGGCGAAGAAGCGGGCAAAGTGAGATTAGGGTATGGGTTGAATAGGTTGCTTCAACTCACGTTTTCGAGAGATTGTTGCTGATCTTGTGTTGGTTTGACCTTTCATATATGTATATAACTTGTAAATGGTATGTGTTAATGCTTATAAGTAGTATCCACCCCTGTATTTTGTATGTAAATAGCTATCACAAACATACTTTTAAGTTAGTGGCTAGAAGTACCATTGTGTTTAATATAGTTATGTGTAGTTTGTTTTTAATCTGTCCACGCCTTTAAAAAAAAATGAATGTTACATCTCTTAAATTTAGACACAGTTCACAATTAACCTTGTGTACTTGGAGTTAAACAAAGTTTAATATCCTAGGCGTGGATTTATGCCTTAATTATGGTTTATAGAGATTTGGGGCGCTAAAATATTGGTATCAGAGCCCATTAGTAGATCTTATTTTGGCTCTTAGAGAAAGCTATAATTTAAAAGACACTAATAATTAATATTATACTGAATATAGTGTGGTTCTTTGTTGTTGTATGTGAGTAATGTGCTTATACTATGTCTTGTAAGATTCTAGATATTAAGGTTATGTGTTTGTTGCGTGGGCAGAGTATGGAAGATAATACTGAGAACCAGAGACCAGAGGAGGGATCTGTTCAAGATATCGAGGGTAGTAATCTGGAGGTATTAATGAAGTCTATGGCATAAATGAGGCAACACCAACAGTTATTGGAAGAAAGGCTTGGGATTACGTTTCCAAGAAATAACTCAGGAGGTACAGGTCGGATTCCAAACCAAGGGGATATGATTATGCCGGCACAAAACCAGAATCAACCTGGAAAGTTACTTCAGCAGTATTTAAAACTCTCTCCAGAGGTATTCAGTAGCAGTCCTCCAGATCCCAAGAAGGAGGAAGAATGGTTGCAAAATGCAGAACATGTTTTGGAAAATGTAACCAATGATAGAGGTACTTGGGTTAATTTGGTTACCTTTAAATTTCGAGGACCATCACGGGATTGGTGGAATGCGGTAATGAAAGTGGAAGGTGAAACAATGACTTGGAATAGGTTTAAAGATTTGTTCTTATACAAGTATGTACCTGATGTGGTAAGAGATAGGAAAGTTTATGAGTTCGTGTCTTTAACGAAGGGTGGTATGTCTGTCGTCGGCGCTTATAATGATAAATTCATAAGGTTGTCGCGTTATGGAGCAGAATTGATCGCCACTGATGAGGCTAAAGCGAAGAAATTTATCAGGGGATTGGATCCCGAGATGCGAAAACAACTTTCATGTTTACGAGTCAAGACTTATGAGGATGCTTTGAGTCAGTCTCTTGATTATGAGAAGGAGATGGAAGATAAATTTGCAACACGGATTAGAGAAAGGCCGCAATAATTTTCAGCAAGACAAGACCCAGAAAAGCGGCCAATGTTATCAACTCCTAATCAGACATTTCCCAGACTATCAGTAAGACCATGGTCAACAGGGTCAGCATCAGTACCACGTGCAAACCGTCCACCTTCAGTTAGACCTCAATGAAGATGGGTACGTTTTCAGCAAGTACGTCAGGCAGCACCAACAAGTTCTGGTTTGAGTTCCTTCAGGTGTCACGGTAGTGGGTAATGGGGTCATTTTAAGAGGGATTGCCCAAATAACCCATCAACAGGGTTAGCACAACAAGGAGCGGTATATGTAATGAAGCCGATAGTAACTTCTAACCAGGAAACGTCAGAAGAAAATCAAGTGTTTTATACAATGGTGCAAGGGGATGATTCGGCGACCGATGAAGTGGTGGAAGGTAAAATATTATTATTCAATCATATAGTTCATGCGTTGATAGACACTGGTTCTACTCAATCATTTATTAACTTCATCATAACAACTGAACTAGAGTTAGACATGGCATGTAACAACAAAATGTTAGCTTTGGCTACACCATTAGGGATAAAAACCTTTCCTTTTCGATTTTGCAACAAATGTGTGATGATGGTTAATGACCAAAAATTAATTGCAGACTTGATTGTGTTAGAGATATGTGGTTTTGATGTCATATTAGGTATGGATTGGTTAGGTAAATATCATGCTAGTGTGGATTGTTATGCTAAAGTAGTTACATTTCTTTTGCCTGGTCAATCTCCGTTCGCATTTGTGGGTTCTGTTAAGTCACAAAGTCTGTTCCAGAAACTGAAAAAGACTGGTGGTGAAAATGGGTTTGGTTTGCTTGCTTGTGTCACCGAAGATACGGTGACGGTGGAGTCGATACCTGTTGTATGTGATTTTAAGGATGTTTTTCCAGATGTTCTGCCAGGGTAACCACCAAAGAGAGATATATATTTTAGCATTGATTTACTGCCAGGAACTTCTCCAATTTCGAAGAATCCTAATTGTATGGCTCCTTGTGGAAAGAAAGAGTTAAAATCACAGATAGAATAGTTATTAAGTTTAGGATTTATTCAACCTAGTTTTTCTACATGGGGTGCTCCTGTTTTATTTGTGAAAAAGAAGGATAATACGTTTAGGTTGTGTGTTGATTATCGAGAATTGAATAAAGTCACTATTAAGAATAGGTATCCACTTCCAAGGATAGATGATTTGTTTGATCAGTTGAAAGATGCCAATTTTTTTACTAAGGTTGACCTTAGGATAGGGTATCATCAGTTGAGAATCAAGGAAGGTGACATTCCAAAAACATCTTTTAGGACAGCGTTAGGGCACTATGAATACCTTGTTATGCCTTTTGGTTTGTCTAACGCTCCAGCAGCATTCATGGATTTGATGCATATGATAATTTGGCCATATTTGAATGAATGTGTGATTGTGTTCAGAGATGATATTTTGATTTATTCAAAGACTCGTGAAGATCATGAAATACACTTGCGGAATGTTCTTCAAACTTTACGTGAAAACCATCTTTATGCAAAGTTTAGTAAATGTGAGTTTTGGTTGAATGAAGTTAAATTCCTTGGTCATGTCGTTTCTAGTGGGGGAATTGCAGTAGATCCTTCAAAGGTTGATTGTGTTTTGAATTGGCGGCAACCAAGGACAATTTCAGAAGTTCGAAGTTTCTTAGGGTTGGCAGGTTATTATCGTCGGTTTGTGCAGGGATTCTCCAAAATCGCATCTCCATTGAGTCGATTAACACAAAAAGGGATTCAATTCGAATGGACAGCTGAGTATGAATCTGCTTTTCAAGAATTGAAAAACCGTTTATCTTCAACACCAGGTGTTAGCAGTACCAACTTCAGGGGCATTTTATGATATTTATACAGATGCGTCTAAAGTTGGGCTTGGGTGTGTGTTAATGCAGAATAGGCAGGTTATCGCTTATGCTTCTAGGAAATTAAAGGTTCATGAGAAAAATTATCCTACGCATGATCTAGAACTGGCAGCAATTGTGTTTGCTTTGAAGATTTGGAGACACTATTTATATGGTGAGAAATTCAACTTGTATTCCGATCATAAAAGTATGCAGTACTTGTTCTCGCAGAAGGACTTGAACATGAGGTAGAGGCGCTGGATAGAGTACATGAAAGACTATGAATTTACTTTATTGTACCATCCGGGTAAGGCAAATGCGGTAGCTGATGCTCTTAGTCGTAAGAAAGAGGGGATTCTAGCACAACTGATGATCAAGGAATGGTTGTTGTTGGAGGAAAGTCATGGATTATACATTCCAAGAATCAGAAAATGGTAGTATTTGCGAAGGATTCTTAGCTCAAATGAAGGTACAATCTACATTGGTTCAGAAAATAGCTAAGGCTCAAACAGAAAGTCAACATTTTGTCAGGTATTTAGACATGGCTAATGAAAATGACAACAAGGACTGGAAGCTCCATTCTAATGAGACTCTGCGTTTTAGGAATCGTTTATGGGTGTCGAAGAAGACAGGTTTAGAGATGAGTAATGAAATATTAAATGAAGATCATCGCTCTCATTACACTATTCACTCAGGAGGCACTAAAATGTACAAAAATCTAAGAAGAAACTTTTGGTGGTCCGGAATGAAGAAATCTATTGCTGAATTTATGAAGAAATGTTTGATATGTCCACAAGTAAAAGCTAAAAACAAGTTACCAGGGAGTCTTCTTCAACCGATACTTGTTCCAGATTTGAAGTGGGAACATATCACAATGGATTTTGTTAGTGGATTGCCTAAAACTAGTGATGGTATGGAGTGGACAGATTAACAAAGACGACACATTTTGTACCAGTGAAAACTATTTACTCCGTTGACAAGCTAGCACAGTTGTATGTTTTTGAAATTGTTCGGTTACACGGTGTTCCGTTATCCATTTTATCAGGCAGAGGTGCCCAGTTTACATCGGGTTTTTGGAAGGGTCTTCAAAAAGCATTTGGTACTTATGTTACCCTCGTCTCATCTTTTCAGATGGGCAGTCAGAACGGGTTATTAGAATCTTGGAGGATATGCTTAGGGCATGTGTGTTGGAGTTTCAAGGTAGCTGGAAGAATCATTTGCCGTTAGCGGAATTCGCTTACAACAATAGCTATCAGGCAAGTATTGGTATGGCACCATTTGAAGCATTATATGGGCGACCTTTTAGATCACCGATATGTTGGACAGAGGTTGGAAACAATTTGTTGACTGGGCAGACAATAATTGTAGAGACCATGGAGAATATTAGAATCATTAAAGAACGTCTTCGAGCAGCTCATAGTAGGCAGAAGAGTTACGCATACCATAGGCGATGTCCACTACAGTTTGAGGTTGGGAAGTATGTGTTGTTACGAGTGTCTCCAAGAAAGGGTATTACTATATTTTGATTGAAAGGAAAACTCGCACCAAGGTTTATAGGACCATTTCAGATTGTTGAGAAGATTCGGGAGGTAGCATATAGACTTGCACTACCAACAAGTATGGGTCAGGTTCATGATGTATTTCATGTGTCGATGCTACGTGGTTACGATTCCGATTCCTCTCATGTTTTGTATTGGTAATCTCTACCGTTAGAAGATAATAGTTCATATAAAGAAGGGCCGATAGAGATTCTGGACTGTAAGGTTAAAATATTGAGGAACAAAATCATTCCTTTAGTGAAAGTGCGCTGGATTCATCACAATATTGAAGAAGCTACATGGGAGAAAGAATCAGATATGTGATCTCAATATCCGGAGTTGTTTTCCTGAGGTACGTAGTTGTTCTTTTCGAGGACGAAAAGTTCTGTTAGGTAGGGTGATTGTAGAAACCCAATACCCAATAATTTTCTTTTTTGATTATTGACTAATCAAAGTTCAACTTAGAGCGTTTTAATAATGCTTATTATCTAGATAATGATTTATGTTGTTTTATGTCTCGTGTTTGTTGATGTGAAATTAGCTTAATAACATGTTAAGATTGTACAGATCAGATGATTTAGGCTTAGATTCTTTTTTTTACTAAAAATGTGGCAGTCTACCACCTTGACACCTAGAGTCCATGTCGTGCTTGTAATTAGTAACTTAGGTTAGGGGTATGTTGGGAATGAGTTGTGAAAAAACTCTTGAGGCTTATCCATCTGGGATTTTCATCACTTGATCACTGTAAGAAAGTACGCATCAAAAAAATTGACAAGTGATTCAGGCGAAAAGAAATTTAACCAAAGGTCTAGAAAATTCGTACCCAACTCTGATTTCATCTTGAGTAATTGAAATTGGTGAGTTTCATGTTCCAATCTAATGCTATCATGGAGATTTTGAAGTAATTGAAAAGGGTTTTCTTTGCTCTTGGGTTTCGATTTAAGGTGTTCTCGGATTCGATAGGCGGGCTGCAAAGATTAAGGTTTGAGTTGTGAGTTGAGGTGGGGATTTACATTTGTCTTTTGTAACCATTAATGCCTATTTACAAAACCATGTTTATGCGTTTAAACAAATCATGCATTGTTGGATTCTAACTTTCGAAAACTCTGTGAATTCTTTTAACCTTTCCTTTACATGGAAAGAACCTGAAATGTACTTGCTTGCCTATATGAATGTTTTGGGAAATGAGAATTTCCATCTATGGTATATAGGATGCGCTCGTTCTTTTATACCTACATCTTTCGAGCTTTTATTGCTTATATAAGTCATCGGTTTGCGAGTTCGGAATTGATTGACATCCATAAATGCTATTAGGTGTGGATTTGAGACTTCGGAGTTCACAACCATATTATAAATTATTTGAAGAAGGAGTAGCTCCATATACATGTTTGTTTCTCTTGTGTGTGTTGGACTTCTTGTAAAGTTTGAAGTACAAGTTTGTTAGTTTCATTGAGATAAATATGGTATCCACGTTTAGAAAATGTTGCATTGTTTTATGTTCAACTTTAATGTTTACTTTTGAGAAATGTTAGTGCCTACTGAGCTTGTTTGGCTCACTGTTTCCATCTCTTTTAGTGGCAGGGAGTATTTGTACAAGTGGCGAAGAAGCGGGCGAAAGTGAGATTAGGGTATGGGTTGAATAGGTTGCTTCAACTCATGTTTTCGAGAGATCGTTGCTGATCTTGTGTTGGTTTGACCTGTCATATATGTATATAACATGTAAATGGTATGTGTTAATGCTTATAAGTAGTATCCACCCCTGTATTTTGTATGTAAATAGCTATCACAAACACACTTTTAAGTGAGTGGCTAGAAGTACTACTGTTGTTTAATATAGTACTGTGTAGTTTGTTTTTAATCTTTCCACGCCTTTAAAAAAAAATGAATGTTACATCTCTTGAATTTACACACAGTTCACAATTAACCTTGTGTACTTGGAGTTAAACAAAGTTTAATATCTTAGGCTTGGATTTATGCCTCAATTATGGTTTATAGAGATTTGGGACACTACAATTATTATTTTATATGTTTTTTGAATCAGTAGTTTCTCCAATTTGTTTTCAGTTAAGAATGTTGTAGATAGTAAATTTGTATTATATTATTATGCAAACACTAGAAGCTCTACAAAAACTTTTATGTCAGATAATTTACTTTTCCATGTGGTGTATAAGTGTTGTTTCATCATTAATGAAAGGTTAAAATATTATTAAAAAGGAAAAAATTAAGAACAAGGATGTAGACGCCGAGGAGATACAAGAGGTGAGCCGATACTAGACTACACATAGATAATCTGACTGGAAGCAACACAAGCAACATGATACAATCACAAAGAGACGCAACAAAGCAGGAGACAATAGACAACCCCAAAACAAAACATACAAACTAACAAACTAAAAGCTCTTCTTATGAGATCGTTGTCTTCTTCCCAAACTCTCAACACCATTTTGGAGCTTCTTCCCGGGCTTTCCATTCCATTTCAACTTTTCTAATTCTCTTTAAGTCCTTTTATACAGCTTTTCATGCATGGTTAAGTGGTTATTTTTCCTCTCAAACTCAACTCCAGAATCATCATCATCTTCTAATATGTCTTCCACTATAACTCTATCTTCCAAATTCATTGTGGCAAGCCTTGTTCTCAGTCTTAGAATCTAGTTACTAAGAATGTTGACATACCCTTTTCAGATGGGTTCAATTTTGAGTGTTGACATACCCTTAAGAGTGTTGACATACCCTTCTGGAATGCCTGGAAAGAATGTTGACATACCCTTAATTTTCAGATGCGTTTCTCAATCGCATTCTTTGAAACCATTGGCTACCAAGATTTGTTAGGCAAAAATCAATGTGAAGAAGGTTGAGCATGCAGCAGCAATTGCGAACGCAGATGAGTTCATCAAAAATCTTTCAGCCGGATATTAAACCAATATTGGACAGATGGGTTTAATTTTGAGTGGTGGCCCAAAGCAGAGGTGAAATCTCATACCTTGGACATATTCAGCTTAAGCTTGATAACACAGTCTACTCATTCATGTATTTAAACTCGACTCAAACTTTAGTTGCCTTCATATGTAACCAATAGGATAATCCTTAGTTTAATATGCTTCTCTTCCCAACTGTAGGGTTGCTTAATTTAGCTATTACGAGGAATATCTATCAAGATTTCTCTGATTTTTTTTTGGATGGGGTAATTTTTTCTCTTGATAGTATATATAAGCACTAAGTCAGAAGGGCAATTAAGAAGATCTTGAAACCACAACCCTTTTGGGGTTAAGAAGGGCAAAGGTGAAGAACCCAAAAGAAAATGTTTTCATTGCCAAAATCCATGGCACTAGAAATGGAATTGCAAGGATTTCCCAAGGACAAGTCTTCATGTAGTTTAGTTCTTTATTTGTCGAGGAAAATGTTGCTACTAGTCTACTACATACCAAATTGTTGGTGTAATGGTTTTGGAGTTACTAATCATGTGTGCAATTCTTTGTGCGAGGTTCTGGATATCCATACATCTAATGATGGGGAGGTTTACTTAAACCTTGGTTTGAAAGGAAAATTTGGTGCTAGAGTTGTAGAACTTCCGTCCGGCTTCTACTAAGAGATATGGTTTATTGCTGCATTCACACTTATGGTAGAGTTGTGGTCTATGAGGAATAAAGCCTGCTTTGAAGATGAAAAACCTGACAGTGGAAAGATTAAATCTAAGACAAGGAAGATTACACAAGAATGTGAGATCATATTGAAGGGAAGTATGTGGGGTACTGAGTTTCAAAGTCATATTTTGAATTTCTTCAATATCAAGTACAGAAAGTTAAAGAATGTGGATTTGTAGTTAGAAATCACATTGGTGGAATTCCTTTTTGCTGAATCTGGTGGGCTTGGTATTGCAACAAATTACATTGCTGAGTTCATGGTAGCCATTAGTGCTTTGGAGTGAGCATTCAAAAACCAGAAGTCCAAAGTTCTTTTATAATCATATTCAAAGGCTTACATTCATAACAAACTATCTTAGTATTCCTTTGGATTACATGGAAACAGATTGTAAAGGAATTTCAATTTATCAGTTTTGAACATGTTTACCATGAGGTGAACTTTTTATCATATTCAAAGTTCTTCATCAGGGTCAGAAAATGGAACTGAATTCAACTCAACTTATGACAATGTAGTCCTTGAATCTCATAATGAATTTTGTTCTTCAAGACATCTGTATGGACTCTAAGTTTTAGTGTTTTGTCATTGAAATTTATTAAATGGGAAATGAAAATGCATATGTGCTAAAAAAACCTGCTTTGCTTTTCTATTTCGTTTTCTCCTTGTATTGACATATCATTTGTTAAGACTGCAATGGAGTAGCTTCAGGTGAAGCAAGTAAAGTCAGAAGGGGACTGCTTAACGTGATAAAAAATTTGTAGCATTTTTGCTCTCTGTAATTTCGATAGGTGTATGTGAATGTAAAAATGTTTTCATGAAATTTCCTATTTTGATTTTCACATTTAGATATTAACAAAAATCATAATATTTATGCTCATTTTGGAACAGCAATGACTAAATGCAACCCTACCGTTGATTAAATACAACCTTCTTTAGAAAAACAGAAATATTATACAACATCATTGAAGTGGGTAATCATTACCTACTGTTAAACTTAATAAAATATTTTAATCTTGAGCGGCCATTAATTGTCCTTTTGTTTTCTTCATTATTTGATTTAGATCTAGAAGTTGTTTACGATGTTGCTTGAATGAATTTACAACATCTTAATCTTTAGCGTGCACAAACTAGAAAACGATAATATTTTTCAAGATTAAAACAAAAATTTTTCAACCCAAACCCTAATTTTAATATAAACCTATAATATTCTTTATTATCATAATTGTAGTATATAAACCTTGTCCACCATAATCATGATTGTGAAAGTATATAAACCCAACGTTGATTAATTTGATAAGTTACTAAATTTTGTATTTGTAGTGTAAAAAGAACACAATTTTGAAAAAAAAAAAAAATGAGTGAATATCTTATCAAGTTAATATAACTTCTTCAAAAGAAAGCACTAGTTATGATTGTTGAACAATTTTTCTAATATTTTTGTGATTGATCGTACAATGATGGAGCCGGAGCGAACCATAATCAGGGAAGAAAAAAGTGAGATAAAAAGTTTGGTGAGATGAAGTGGGTTTTGTTTACTCACATCTAGATTGTTCATAAATTTTTTATATTTTTTATTGAGGGTTGTGTTTAACTTAAAAAAGGGTTGTATTTAGTCATTCCCTTTGGAACAAAACTCTTCCTTTGGATATTCATCACACAAGGAAAATAATAAGTAAATTTTCTACTGTAAACACTAAAAGTAAATTTTGTACACATTCACTTTTCAACTTTTGTCATACCTTTTGTAGTAAAACTCTTTAACCCAGAAACTAATGCTCAAAAAAGTTTTGCAGAAGTGCATACACAATATACTTCTATAAAGCTCTTTTCAAAAAAGTTTTGCAGAAGTTCATATACAATATACTTATGTAGAGCTATTTTTTGATGAAAAAAGATAAATCACACCATTGCATAACATATAAATCTGATTTCATAGCCCAGAAACTAATGCTCAAAATGAAAATCACTAGTTACCCAGGTTAACAAATGAAGCTAACAAGCATTCATGTAATAATTCTTGATAGTACTTGATACTTTTTAAGGATTTGCAATTATGTTTACCAAGCATTTATGATTTATCCCAAATGACAAACATGGCACTAATTAGTAAACTGGTCTATCACCGTCTCCCTGATAATATGTATATACCACATGTTCAATTAGAGTATCTTGAGCTAATCTACACAGGCCTACAAATCCTCACTGCAAAATGATCTTGGAACCCCTTGTATACTTTAAGATCTCCATACGAATAATTGACTACAGAAAACAAAAAAAAAAAAAAAAAAAAAAAAAAGAGTCAAACTAATAATCATGATAATCAAAGAGAACCATAAGAGTTATTAAAGCCAAGTCAAAAAAAGAAGTTATTAAGGATCACTCACACTGATATCGCAAAAGGCTTTATTCTCACAACCCATCACAAAGGAGACATGAATCTGGGAAACACATAACAAAAGAGAACTTAAATGTTACTTGATTTGTAGCATTACTTGAATGACATTTGTCACTAGCATTACATGGAGATCACATTTTAAAAGGTTCAATCGGTATATCTATATATCTTCAGCAACATCTACTCATAATTGTGTCTTGAAATTATACACACTTAATGTATTCTGAGTTGGAGAAGTCATAATCTCTAAATGGAGTGACATATACCTACAGTTATTTCCATGACTCTCAACAAGTTTTATGAGGGCACAAACATCCAGAAAAGCTCAATAGCTACAATAAAGGTGGTAGATCCAATCCCAAACCTCTATAATAAGTACAACTACCTGCAATATAGATGGAATTGAAGCCACGATAAGCTGATTAAAGGACAATTAGTAACAGCTTCTGCAAAGCAATTATAGAATCCTAGAGGCTCTTAAAGAGCACAAATAAGGTCAAACATCTCTTTAAGAGCATTATTTTGAATGAATGTAGATATCTAATAACATAATTTGGATTGTAACAGCTCCGTGAGAGTAAAAACTAGCTATTCACGAGCACAATTTTGAACAATGAAAGCTATTTAAGAGCACAATATTCATAACGAAAGATAACAAGCAGCAGGAAAGTTTGATATATAAAAGAAAATAAAGAATAAATAAGCAACAACTAACCTTAGAAAACAGAAAATCAGAATTGAAGCTATCCAAATAGACAATTGTCTGCCCATCAACGAACTTCAGATCTACATTCTTCTCAAAACCTTCAATCAGCTATTTAAATTTTGTCACCATCAAAATAGCTTGATCAATTTCAACATCAAACTTTTGGTCAAACTATTGTGTACAACATCAACTGACTTGGCATTCCCTTCAACATCAATGTAAGAAGCAGATCTATATAATTTCCAACAATAAACCGCTGCAGCTCCAACGAGAAAACCCACAAGCTTCTCCATGACCTGCTTACCAATCTCTTTTATGGCAAATAGATCAAACTGTTTCATGAGCTCAGATGAGGGAAAAAATTTCATCAACAAGTAGCAAGTAGACCTTGGACTGAAGAATATAACAACAATTAATATTTGCAATACACGAGTTTTCTTAGATAAGATTAAACAAGCAATTCTCTGGAAAAGTCTTGGATAAGCTAGTTCCGCACCCATATCCTTTATATTCTTGACCAGTGATTTGGTAGCTTAGATGATTACATTTTCCACACCGGAGTTTGTGATGACAAGCTTTCGAGGAGTTCTATAAAGAGAAGGGAGTCTAACAAATCCAAATGACATGCCATGCCCATAAAAGCCTAAAACCCAGAGAAGTGAATAAACATTCAATATCAAACCAATGACTTGACAAGAAGAGAATGAACTTATTATTGAGAATGGATAACTCATACAGCATACCTGATAATCCTGGAGTTTAGAGATTTTGTGAGACTCTCTGAATGATTTTATAGGAATTATGGTGATTCATGGAGGCAACAAAACATATATGAGTTTCACCTTACACGCGTAAAACAAGTAGTATATATAATTATCTTTTTACACAATGAATATATGAATAATTCAATGGAAATGTATTAGTCCATGCATCGATAATAGAAATTGTAACCATTTTGCCAATAAAAAAATAAAATCAAAATGAGACGAACATAATGGATTTGAATCTCTAGTGAACTTATTTGGTTTTGGAAGATACCATTTTTTTAATGTGTTTTTTTTTTTTTTTTGATATTTAACCCTTAAAGAAAAAAGAAAGAAAAAAGTCTCTCTAAATATCACCTATTTTAGAGAGATTTTGTTTTAGCCTTTTATGGTATATTTTGTAATAAAAGTCTCTACAAGTCTCTCAAAATCATAAATCATTGATTTCAAATCCTAATCCAATAAAAGAGAGTTTTGAATACTTTAAGAAAGTCATGATCCAATAATAGAGATTGCTCGAGATTTTAAAAGACTTTCTATTGACTGACAAGAGATTTCAAAAGTCTCTAAAATTCTTTAAATTTCTCCATAAATCTCAATTGACTAACCCCCCGTAAGTGACTTTACTTTGTATTCTTGATATCCCTTAATGTTGTTGGTAAATGATGTTATATAACTTTCAACTTTGATGGATATCTGCTTGTTTTAGTGACTTTACTTTCATCTAACTTAGTCAATTCTTAGTGTTTTATAATAACCCCCTTTAAAACGATTAGCTGGTTTTGTATAAACAAGGGAATTTGAAACATTTGGGAAATAAGGTACTCACTCTAATCATATTTTTATAATTCATTTACTCATATTTTGATATTAGTATTTAGGTTTTATAAAGAACCTTAGATCTCTGTTCCAAATTCTAATTTAAAAGTGTCCAATATTTTACCTGTGATGATTCTGAACAGAAGTCACCTTTCTACTACCATACCACCAGGAAAACATGTTTTTTGGCTCTCTGTTATAGTTAGTTGTGTAATAAAAATGAGTTTAATATATGTTGAGAACAGTGTTAGTGGAGTCCACAAATTGTTAGTGACTCTTGTTTATCATAAAGGAATCCAAAAAGATGGTGTCTTGGCATCTTTGTTGTCTCCCCTATGTTGAGCACCCATGGCAGTTTTAATCGACCGTCTCGTTCATTGTGGAATGGAAACTTAGGACCTTGTCATGACTATCAAATTATGTATATTTCTTATATTTCTTATTAATTGTTAGTAAAATGTATGATACAATTATTTTTGCTGACAATATCTTTTTTGGCAAATGACTACTTGGTACATCTATGTTTGTTAGATAATAGTTAACCGAAACTTTTAGGCTATATGTTTCAGATTCCTGCGGCGATGGGATCTTCATTTTTCGCTATATGGATCTTCTATTTGAAGATAATCATGGTTCATTAAACAAGAATGCTACATAAAGATGGATGCATGTATATCTAGTTAGCTTGGTCATTTGAACAAAATTAGTATGAGTAGTCGTCGTATTATGTTTGTGTGTCGTGACAGTTCTTGCACATGGACTGATAATAAAAAAATACATGATTTTGGAAAAAAAATTATGTACGATTTTCAGCTTGGTCGTTGTTGTGCTCGTGAATTATGAGTTTATTGTTTTATGACTTTTAAAAAATTTCAATATGATGACCACTTAAGTAGTGTCATATAAGGATGCATGTGGATTGACAATGTATGAAATTATGAAGGTGATAGAATTGCAAGATAATTGTGCCTCCAATGGGGTGTTTTGTACCGTTAGGTATGTGATTGTGTTTCTTGGTCTTTTATTGATTTTATGAGGCAATCATTATTGGAAACTTTTTTTAGGATCATGGCTAGGTGTTATTGCTTGTTGTGAACTATTATATGATACTCCGATACTTCTTTTAGGACCATGTATACATTTCTTTATGATACTCGGTACTTGTCATATTTTCCTCAATTAAATCATGTACAAGTTTTATTGCTTAGTGTGAACTATTCTTCTCTCTGCTAATATGCTTAAATCACCAAGCAATAATACCCAGTTCATGATGCATATTAGTTGAGTAATTGATCGTTGGATAGAATGTCATATCTATTCAATTATATTTTTGATTTCCTTGGTTTTATAGCTCAGGCCATGAGGAAAGGTTGATGTTATAAGTTTTCAAAGCTCGTAAGGTCATGAAAGCTAAGTCTCTTGTATCTTTTTATTTTTCAATATTTTTTGAGTCCTGTTAATATGAGGGAAACAATGGAATTGAAAAGGGAAGAATTTACCCAAATTTCAGTCAAACATTCGGTCAAACTTAACAAACATGAATATTTTTGAAATAACAATGTGATCCTCCCTAACCTAATCGTTAGACACTAACCTTCCTCCCAAAACTCCCCCATGTCCGTTTATTGTTCTTCTTCCGTGGAATAAACCATAGAGAATGGATAAAGCAAACAACCTAATATTCCTAATTTTTCTACTGTAAGGCAAGCTTTCAAATTCGATCGTTTTATATGCGTGTATCAGATTTGTTTGATTTTGTATAAGAATAAAAATACAACCCTATTATCATCAAAATAGATCGATTGTATACATAAACGGTTGGTATAGATAATGTAGATCTTTGGTTTCCTAGTGGCATCCATTGGTCTTTATTATTTTCATTAGAGAGGATCATAATTTCAACGTAAGAAAATGTCAAATTATTACAAAATTCAAAACCACAATAAGATGCTACGATGGTTTGGATATGCCAATTTGGCGATTTTTCTTTTTGGTTTTTTGAAACTGATTTGGAGACTTGTTTGTTGGTTATAAAATTAAGAAACTCGAAGTATTTTGACGGTTTAAGGTTAGTTTTGATCCGTTCATCAAAAAAAACTGTGAGTTTCAATTTTGATTTTCACTGGGAAGGAGAAGACATGATTTAAGGATTTATCTTTGCAATTTAGGTGTTAGTTTGGGAAGGGATGCTAAGGACATTTTAACACTATTTCAAAGGGTCAATCCCTCCTCTCAGATTCTAATTCCCTCCTCATAATCTTTCCCTCCTCAAATCCATTTTTTCCTTCCTATTAACAGGACTCTATTTTTTTTAAAACAGATTTCTGTTTTAAGTCCATAGGTAATGTTGATGAATTTGATGAACAAGAAGAGAGTAAAATTAGAATTTTAGTATTTTTTTGCAGCGATTATATAACGTGGCATTCTAGTATTTTATCATTTAGACGATCGACCACATCTTCTTTGCTTTATAATGTTAACTGATTTGTGGCGACACATAATTAACAGACTATATTACTACTCACCATCACCCGCCACCACCACAATACCACTTCTTTCCCCCACTGCCACCGCTTCCACCCCCGCAGTTGGGCGTGCTTTTAATTTTTAATCACAAATGTCATAGATAAAGTTTAGACTGTACAAACTTAAGTCGTCAATTAATTTTTTCCATTATTTATTTATTTATTTTTATCATATTCTCTTTTATATTTTGATCAATTTCATTTTAATACTAAAAACCATGATTTATTCAATCGGGCACCATATATAGTAAGGATACCATTTGGGTGATCCAGCGGTCATGATCATATTGTCTTATATGATCTGGCACCATCATCGAATTTTTGGTTTTGTCATTACCAATCGTGCTAAAAACAGCCAACTACATCTTTCACAATACAATATTGCATGTTATGTAAAGACAAAAAACTACTCCACTACTATTCACCACCACCCACCACCATAAAAACTAGCCACTATTTCTTCCACCACCAGTAATGTTACCGCCTTCACCACTCACAAACACACGCCACCATTTCTACCACCCATTACTTTTTCCACTACCACCATATAGTAATAATATGATTTTTAGTAAAATTAATTATTAATAAAAATATGTATTTATGAGATTAATTAAGGTTACACTAATTAATCATTCATTATAAGCAATTATGAGACATTAATTAATAAAACAATTATAATTGTTAAGTTGAACAAACCACATCCATAGATTTATCTTCTTCCTAGATAAATCTTGACCACTCTTTATCTAGGCTAAGTTAGCCAAACTGTGCTTTATCCCTTAAAAAACTATTGTTGATGAATGTTGTTATATATATTTCAACTTTGATGGATATCTGCTTGTTTTATTGACTTTACTTTCATATAACTTAGTTAATTCTTAGAGGTTTATAATAACCCCCCTTAAGACGATTAGATAGTTTTGTATAAGCAAGGGAATTGGAAGCATTTGGAAAATAAGGTACTCTAATCATATTTTTATAATTCATTTACTCGTATTTTGATATTAGTATTTAGGTTTTATAAAGAACCTTTGTTCCTAATTCTAATTTAAAAGTGTCCAATATTTTACTTGTGATGATTCTGAACAGAAGTCACCTTCCTACTACCACCCGGAAAACATGTTGTTTGGCTCTTTGTTATAGTTAGTTGTGTGATAAAAATGAGTTTCTGTTATAGGGCCTAGGGCCCATGGATGTGCGGTTCATTAGATGACTAGGGTTTTACCTCTCTTTGTATAAAAAGAACATTATACCTATGTAATCATTTCTCTCCTCTCTGATTAATAGAAAGTTATTATCTTTTTTCCTTTTACTTTTCTCCTAAATTATCACTCCAAAACGTTATCAGCACGAGCTCTTTTGTTTTTGGATTTCACCGAGCAATCAATTTCTTAGATCTCATAGAAGTATACAAGACACAATCGAAGCAAAATAGATTTTGATTCACTCGAATCAATTCATGAACATTATATCCATGGTTTGCAAAGATTGCATTCCTTATTATATAAATGTTTTAGTTCATGAACAAACCGATTTTAGAAAGTAACCTGCTTAAGTATGCAAACGTGTACGCATACTTAAGTGGCAGGATTGAGTTTGTTTTTACTTTCAAACTCCAGCAGAAATTTACGGACGTGGAACTTCCGCCAGTATGCGTACATGTACGCATACTTACCCGGACTTCAATAACCGCCAGTACGCGTACGGGTACGCATACTTTAGGTTCCCGGTTTTGGACTTTTACACAAATGTGAGAACACACTATGTTTATATCCAAATATGGTTACTTGTTCTAAACTCTCATTTCAATCATTAAAACTTTCTTAGAGGATGTTAAAATAGTTGTTATCCACAAACTATTTTCATCCAAGCGATTTTCAACTTATTGAAATAATCAACATGACTTTCGTCACGAGTAAAGATGAACTTGGCCAAAGAGAAAGCTCACCGAGATAAACTCGGCTCAAAATAACAAATGTGTATAATCGAAGTCTATATAGCAATATGACTTTTGTCTCAAATAGGAGATAGAGTAGATAGACTTTTGAGTGATAGATAAGTTCAAGTATCCACATACCTTTTTTTCAATGAAGTTCCACAAGTTCCCTCGGGTAGTTCTTCGTCTTCATTTGATGAACACCGTGGAGTCTAGAGCTCAACTACACTTACTATCCTAATCCGAGACTTACCTATAAGTAGACTAGAAATCAAGACTTATAGTTTTGGAAACTAAAATTGACAAACAAGCTTGAGATAGCGACGCTTGCAAGTTCGACCGAGCAATGCTCTAACAATCTCCCCCTTTGTCAACTTAGTGACAAAACTATCAATACATATGGAATACAAAATAAATAAACTTTGTAGCTTCTCATACAAATGCTTGATCTCCTTGGTTCTTCAACATTACTCGAAATCTTCATCACTTCCAAGTACTCCAATAGCTTCCAAGGTGTTCAACTCAGTATCATCGCTGTTGAAGATCCGCAGCTATAAAAATGAGAAAACAATAGCTCTCAATCATTGTTATACAGTGTCATAGTATCATTGTCAATAAACGATTAAGATTATTGTGAGGTGATTGATATATCTAGGTTGTTCTTCGGGAATATAAGTCCGGTATATCAATTGGTTCCTATTCACCTTGATTTATCAAAATACGGAACAAAACTCGTAGGTATTTTTGTGGGAGACAGATTTATCTATTCCGATAGACTTTTCTGTGTGAGACAGATTTGTTTATCAAGTCTTCGACTTTGGGTCGTAATAACTCTTAGTTGTGGGTGAGATAAGCTAAGGGAATCAAGTGCGTAACATCCTGTTGGGATTAGAGACGTAAGGAACGCCATTGTACCTTGAATCAGGGTGAGATTGATTAAGGTTCAACTACAAAGTCGCACGAAGTTAGCTTTGTAGTAGGCTAGTGTCCGTAGTGGCTTAATCTGATGTGGTGTTCAAATCGGGACTAGGTCCCGGGTTTTTCTCGCATTTGCGGTTTTCCTCGTTAACAAAATTCTGGTGTCTGTGTTATTTCTTTTACGCATTATATTTTGTTATATACTTGAAATATCACATGTTGTGCGTTGAATCAATCAATTGGTAAATCCAACCTTTGGTTGTTGATTGAAATTGATTGATCCTTGAACATTGGTCTTTGGTACCGTTCAAGTTATTCCTCTCATATTCAATCAGGCTCGAAAATTGTATTTGTTTGATTGCGGATTGAATTGAGAGATTGAGATATAACTCTTTGATATACTTTTTATTAAGATTGAGTCTGACTATCTACTTGATTCTCTTGTAAGTATATTGGAGTTTGTCCATACAAATTGCTAACCGAAATATTGGGTGAGGTTGTTAGACACCCCCGTTTTTTCAGTTGCAATACCAAATAATTACTAAAGTATGTATTATATTTCAAACGACCTTATAAAATAGTGAACTGGGTACCACATTTATGAAGGTCGCGTTAGATAAATTGGGTATTTTGTTCCAATGCAGTATAAATTTAAATGGGTAACTGAATCAGACAACCATTATTATACAAGTCTCTGAAACATGAGATCAATAGTAATTATTGTACAAGTAGTGACGTTTTGAATTTTTAACCTGCTATTTATGATTTCTTACTTATAGATTACAAGAATGCATTCCAAGTCTAAGGTAAACAACAATATCTTCTCCTACTTTTCTTTAAGCTATGCTTTATGTTCCACAGGGCTGGTTTCGATAATATGCAATAAACAAAATTAAGATAGATAACAAGCCACAATATCGAGCTATGAAATATATACAGTCATACAAACAAGATAAGACCACCAAATAAAAACAGAAAATAGCGTGCTTGTATGGAGTTTGCCTAATGGATACATAACATTTTCCAATCTGCAAAAACTATGGCACAAGAATCATCACGCATGTCCTCTGTTAAGAAGGTAGCTATTTACCCGTTACTTTTAATAAAAATACTATATGTACATGAGCAATCAAGTCAAGTTTGCACCTCCTAGCCTAGGATTGGCTATTTGATAATTAGGCTTTAATCTGAAACCAAAGTTTAATTTCATTGCATTTGATAATCAAATCTTCATAATCTTCCGAAAAATAGAAGAAAATCTTGATGTGATGTACCAAGCAACAACAAATTTTGTACCATTTTGTTAGCCTTTCAACGCCTTCTGTGATGTTGGTGAAGTTACATCAGGGACGCAAATGAGGAGTGATGCAACAAAAAAGAAAAATTCGACAAGATGAGAAGTTACTTCTCTAGAAGTAGAAAAGAAAAAAAAACTTGCTCCAAAAATAAGTTACTTTTTATCTTCTAGAAGTCGTTTTATAATGACAATCTCAAACAGACTTCTGACTTAAAAAAGCGAAAAAAGTTACTTGGATCACTATCCAAACACCTTATATGGGACTAGTTTATACCGATTAGGGATAATTTTGTAACTTTAAATAATTTTGACACCCGCATACCTTATAATGCCGGTTCATATGGGGGAGGACAAAGTGTAACACCCCGAATTCCGGACCAGGGCCAAACCCATATGGAGATCCGAACTTGAAAAGAGATTTATGCATATATCTACTTTTATTGTTTAACATATTTCACCAAGCAAAATAGAATTTAAAAACAATATTAATTATTTAAACATCTTTAATTATATTTCTAAGAAACAATGATATCAAATTACACGTCAAATAATTACTAGGACGCAACGAAAACGATAAGCTACACATTTCTAACTTTCACTTCCAACTTCCGTAAAATCTGCAAGGATGTCAATTGGGGTGAGATGACAACTCAGTAGAATGCATTCTCAATCTCAGACATGCATAACAATATCAACGACTCAAGTAACATACAACATGAGTATATGACATGATTTCGAGCCAACAATTTTGATACATATATTGAACCAACAAGATTACCACACAAGTATTATTTTCAACAAATCATCTAATTTAATTATTCAACCATGTGTTCACATACCAATATTACTGTCAATAATTTATCAAATAAGATTTCAACATATGAGTTCATAACACCAATATTATTTTCAGCAATTCATCCAATTAGATTTTACACACGAGTTCATAACACTATTAATACTTCCCTACAAATACTTTAATTATTATTTCAATGCTTGAGTTCATAAAATCAATAAGGTTTCCATAAATCATTCAATAGAGATTTCAACACATGATTCACAAATTAATATTGTCACCAACAAACCATGGGTTCACAGTACAAAAACCTTGGTTCGTACACCCACCTATCATTTATTGGCACGGATAGCTGTCATTGATGGTCAGGAACAAAAGTTCCTATGGGGATCATACCCTCCTCTCGGAGATCATTACCCATTTTCGTTATCTGGCACGAACAACCGACATCGAAGGTCAGGAAATATGAGTTTCTACATGGGGATCATTACACGCCGTTAGCATGAAACCATATTCCATTTAACAGTAAAACATGAACTCATTTCTAATAAATCATTTTTACAAACAACACAAGCAACCATGGATTAACAACATGAATTTATTTAAACCAATTATATAAACAAGCTAACTGCAGACATTTTACATCATGCATTTCAAGTGATAAATTTGTATGATCTACCTCAAAAGTTTAGTGAACACTCCTGACACCATCATGTATAACATAAACAAATTTCACATTAAACTAACGGCTCACAGTAAAAGATAATAATTTTACAAACGCATCATAAAATTTAGGCAGATTCATCATGTTAGAAAAATATGCATGTTAAATTCATAACAACCCTAAATTCAACAAATCCAAATCCATATGAAACCCAATACATAAATCTACAACTTTCATGAAGACCACACATCATTATAACATCATAAAGATTATCTAAATCAGTCAAAAACATGTTAAAATGAAACTGTCCAGAAATTCAGAAACTATCACCCAAATTCAAACAAATATTCAACGGTGAACTTACGGTGGATTAACTTCAAAATTTAACTATATATACCTAATTATGTTATCTATCAATATTCAAAGTTTGATCATGAATCAGATGCACAATATTACACAGATTAATTTCAGAAACTTAATGATATAAGAACTAAGATCAAGTATAACAAAGAAATACAAAGAGAATGGGGATTTAACATTGTACCAACTATGGGCATGGGTATTACACAAAGCCTCAAGTTTGCCACTTTTGCACCAATTATGGGCATGGAAAAGTGGCAAACAGACCTGGTTAAGTGGAAAATTTTCCACTTAGCTGGGCGAGGTCGAGTTTCTACCGAGCGGTGGAGCCTCGACCACTCGGTAGATACTACAACGAATAATGAAGTCTAGATCGCCAGTGGTGGAGACTCTCCCATCCGACGATCCTCAATTCATCACCATATAAATACCAAATTCCAATTTCATTTCAACTAACACCCTTTCTTCAATCTTCATTCTTTCACTCCACAAATTCAACATGCCAATTCAGGGTCGCAAATTTAGTTTAGCTGAAGATGAATGCATTTACAGGAATTATTTTCTTGTTACACAAGATCAGATCAATGATGCACAACAACAACTTACTACTGTATGGAAAATCATATTTCAGAGATTTCAAGAAGAAACATTGAACCTCAATAATCGAGATGCAAATTCTTTGTGGCGTCACTTCCAAGTAATCAACAAGGATGTGAACTTGCTTGGTGTTGCACTTATTCAAGGCAATCGAAACCGAGTAAATGGTCAAAACAAATTTGATGTGGAGCAAATGTGTCAGGTTGAAGGCGTACCAGAGTGGGAAAAGATTTTTAATTCGATAGTTGTTATCAAATCTTGAGAGTGTTGCCCAAATATGATGCATTTATTTTTACATTTGTATGATGCATTTAATCAAGATTAAAGTTATTATCAAATCTTAACTAAGTTAAGTTTAATTTTAATATATAAACTAGTGCATCTTTCATTAAGTTTCCTAATCTAATTTTCGAATTAATTTATGTTAGTGCCTCTTTCAGAGCTCTAGATAATAATAAGATATAAAACTAGACATTCATAATTTTCCTTGCCTTGAACTTTCCCTTGCCTTTTTTTAGTTGCAGGTTTGATTTGGTTAATATCCAAAACTTATAAACTTCTTTGGTTTTTACCTATTTCTTTATAACTGTCACATATTTTACTAACAACGGCTTTAAGCGCCACTCCCGAAAAATCAAGTTGGGTTTCAAAAAAAATTTCATTTTAATTATTTTGGAACAAAAGATAGAAAATTTGTGTATAATTTTTGGCATAAATTTTGTGTTAGAAATTTACACTTTTATATCGATAGAGAATGAGCGGTTGGAGGTTGAACACCCACCGAACGGCGGAGACTACACTGCTAGGGGTTTAGTCTCTACTGTCCGACGGAAACTCGATCACTTAACATAACATAGTGGTGCGGCCAGTTTGTCAGGCCAGCTGGCATGGCATATGAGTGGGTTAGCCATCCGTCATGGGAACCGGCCTAAGTCCATTTAAATTTATATAGCCCAGCGCCAGCTTAGTTTATACAGTATTATCTCTCCTTGTAGGGTAAATTCGTTCAATTTCAAAAGCCCCTCTCTCTCTCTATCAGCTAGGGCAAAAGAAAAAAAAAAGTTTAGTGATTTCTCTACCATAGATAGGGCAAAAGAAAGAAGATTTTAGTGACTATTAGGGTTCCGAGCATCAACAAAAATTTGGGTTTCTAGTAGAAGATGGATGTAGTGGTGAGGATACCTAAAGATAACAGTAAACAAATTACAAATCAGCTTCAAATAATCTCAAGCAAATTAACTGAGCTTGAAACGAAATTCAAAGAATTCGATACCGTAATTGGGTTTCTAAACAATCTTTTCCTGTTGAAGCTACTGTTGCTACTACATCCGGTGTAATCCAGGGAGCTGCTTTCGGTGGTCTTGTCGGAGTCGCTGCCCAGGTTGCTGGGCATGTCTTTCCAGAGCATTCACCTGCCATTAAGGTACTGTTGTATTAAATTCTCTTAGTATGGTCAAATTCAGATCAATGTTTACTCCTTTTTAATTAGTTTTTTCACCTATGTTCTTTGAATTTGCAATTTTGTAGAGGAATTGGGTTAATACTGTAGCTTCAGTTTGTAGATTTCCTTCTGATTGGTTGCGCTCTTTCGAGCTTACAGGCTTTCTGCAGTGGTCCTATGGCAGAAGCTCGTATTATGGCTGCTATGGAGGGTGCCCGTGCCAGTGTAACTTGAAAAGAGGATGTCCACGGTAACTAACCAACTATATCTATGTTTTCTGGTTCTTCGCTAACAATTGAATGGATGCATAGTGCTCGACGTTAAAATCACACGGGATCCACAGCTTGATAACAATCGACTGTTGAACTCGGTCCAGTATCTAGTTCTTGATATATAAATGTAGTGGGTCTTCATTTTGACACCTAAGTGAATGAAAGCATTGATTTTGCAGAATGGCAGCAGGTTTTGGTGCTGGAGCCACGCTTGGAATGATTAGGCCGAGGGATTCTTTTGGAGCAGTCTATGCAGTCATGCTAGGGGTTGTCGGTGCGCTTGTTGGAGGTGTTTTTTATCAGGTGAGCGTAGGTGGGAAAAAGATCAGTTCTGCTTGTACCAATCTTGAGTCTAGACTCTTGGATGTTTACTCACAACAAAAATAAATATTCGAGTCACATCACCTGGGGGACTACGACATCACATTTTATGAAATGCATATATTATATAGAATATGTACCCCCCTGTATAGATATGTGTAATATTTTTCTCACAATCACAATTACTATTCATGTACCGTTCTGGTTTTGATGTATATTAGTTTCTCGAATGCCTTGTTCTATTGTCATGCAAATTGTGAGCTTAGCATTTAGAAAAATAATTTGTCCGACATTGCTTTAAAAATTGGTTTTGTTGGCCGCAGTGTACCAGTGTATGTACTGCACATCTTCCAGATATTTTAGATGGAGTTTGTGTTTGTATGGCAAACCATTCTAGCTTATATTGTGAAGCTGTTCTGAAATATCGTTGAAAGTGGGTCGAGGAACTGGCTGCTGGAGATTAGAAATCCCAGTTCTGAGAATCGTGAGTCGAGAAAATTACCGTTATTGACAGTTTGCACAACACATCCTTATAAACAGGACATGTTGTATATGGCCTTTATCATGCTGGACTGTGGAAGCAACTGAATTAGATAGCTATTGTATTGTCTCTTTGTCTGAATATATGTAGATACGTAGTTTAGTGATATAACCATATGTCGAGAGTAAGATCTTTGGTGTGGGATTGTGCTAATAAAATGTTAGCAAACTAGGGTAGTTAAGTATCTGCTGTTACTTGTTAGTGTTCTGGTGTTCGTACCACCGTCCCTTTCTAGCATCTCTAGGAGGAAACGTATCTCTGGCGAAGAATGAAACACTTCTGTAGCTTATTATGCCGATGCAAACTTCTTCTCTAGCATGTAACAGACTGACTACGGTTATGTGTAAAACTTAAGTATCTACTCATGTGTATGTTTCGGTGTTGATGTTCCTGTCTCTGTCTTTGTTTGAAGAGCATATGGTAGTAGTGTGCTTGGAACACAAACATTTCTCTTCTCCATTAAGCAATTTATAAATTATATTCCACTGTGCTTGTGTCTGTGCAGCTAGGTCAAAAAACCTCTCAGCCGCCAGGGGAGTATACTAGAACAAGATGCATGTTGGCCTTCAGGATTACGAGGAGAACTTTAAGAAAAACTTATTAACAGACATTACTATACCTTTGCTTACAGATAGGCAAGTGTTATTAAGGGAGTTTGTATCACCTGTTTTGTCTTGAGTATGTTTGTAGCATTTGAGAAGATGATGATAACCCATTTCTGTATGTCTTAATAATCTGTTGCAGTGTTCTTAGAGACGGGAGAGTCCCTCTTGGACCAAGGCTTCTAATACTTGACCACATTGCAAGGTGCTGATCACTACTCACAAATTTATTTTTCTTGGCCTAGATACTGTGATTATAGGTGGGGCTATTTAGCACCACAGTCTCATTACTAGCATTATCATCATCTTCGCTTGTGTTTTCTTCACCCGAACCTTCGGAAAAACTCTTACTCCCTTTGTGTATAGCTAGGCACCCCTCACCAGATCTAGTGGTATGGTTGGGTTGGTGGGCCTGGGCCATCTCACCTTCATCTGTATACCAAAAATTGTTTTCGCTATGATAACCTTGTGACATGATAATATTCAGGGATCCTGAACTGCAAAAGATGCGGCAACATCGTGTTGGGTGAAACTGATGGTAAGCAATTAAGTTTGCAAGTTAACCAACGGTGTCATGCGGGAGTCTCATACTTGAAGATAGATGTTCGAGTGAATCGAGTCCCTTGCTATAGAGAAAGAAAGTGATGTTATTTACAAGTTCTTCAGTGTTTTATTGTTCTGGAATCAAGCTTAAAGAGGCATCAATGTTTAGTAAAACTAGTCATTATGTAGATTTTTTTTTTTCTTGGAAAGCAGGATTTTAGTTTTCCATAGTCGACTCCTCCGTTTCTAAATACCGCATGGACCCAAACAAAGTCCCCATGATTTTATATGCTGCAAATTCAATTGTGCGGTCCATCAGGAACTACTCGCAGGACTAATAGGGGTGGACCCCTGCATTCTAAATCCGATATAAATCTGCAATCGATTGTCCTCCTAAAATTTTACACAGAATGCTCAGAAAGCACTGAAATGAAACATTATGGATTGAGGGTTCCTTTAACAGGATCTGAACATGTGCAAGCAATTTAAGTATCCTGTACAATTAACTGAAGAGTTCTTGTAAGTTTTAAAACCGAAAAGTTTGGTTTAGGGTTGTCAAAAGGAGAAGTAAAGGTAAAGAAGATTTACACATTTTCCCCAATTTTTGATATTTTTCCTTTAGGCCCCAACTGCACAACTCCAATTCAGCTCATCATTTTAACTCTTTTAATTAATCTCCATTGTAACTCTTCAGTTAACTGAAACAAAAATACAGCCACACAAAAGAATGTAAGACCTACCTGTGCACAACGCATCATCAATAAAAGAAAAAGAAATGGCTACTGAGGGATGATGAGCTACCTCCACAGAAAGAAAAACTCATGGATCTCTGCTTGCATGTAGCATCCAAACTGTCATATTTGTCGAATAACTAGTCCCTAGAAAATGAACATACACCGGTTCAAGTGGTCACAACACAAACATAATTTTTGATCACATAGGAACTCGTACGTCCAATAAGGAAAATTGTGTCACCAGAATTCACACTTTAATTCAATAAGCTCACAATGCACATCATCAATTTAGATGCTGATAATTGAGTAGCAAAATAATTCTCTTCATGAGATTACACGCACACACAAAATTAAATTTAACAGAAAACACAACAAAGCCAGGGAGGCCATGACAGTGATGCACCAAGAACGATTTGTATTTCCCACGGATGTTGGGCCCTAACAATTTGGGGACCTAGGCGGTGTTTGGTCGCAGCCTTAGCATCAGCCCCACCAGCCTCAGCCTTAGCCTAGTGCCCAATACGTGCACTGGCATGTGGGACTTCGCTAAGATTACGGTTGTCTGGGGCTTCTTGTTTGGTCGCAGCCTTAGCATCAGCCTCAGCCTCAGGCAACATGCGACCCCTGATAGCCATAGCGTCTGCAGATAATAAGCGACAAGATCAATTTTTCTTAACAACATGCAGAGGACAATGGAAAAATAACTCATCATGTAGGGTGTTAAGAAAAATACTAAATTGTTAGGGTGTAGAAGATGACAACAACTTACTTGGTGATAAAACAGACATGATAATGAAAACGAAGACAAGGACGGTTGACAGAACTCTAACGAAATTAGTTTTAGCCATAGTTTCTCTCTTCAATTCAATTTTATTTGCATTCGATGGTTCAAATTCAAATATGATCGGGTTACCTCTCTATTTATAGATATATAGAGGAGAACAAAAACTTTTTCAAACAAAGGATTTGCTTTGGATTTGCTAGCTACTTATATTGCTATTAATATAATCCACAAGGTAACCACGTCGTGCACCATTACTTATTTTAAAGCATAGAAAATCAGTTTTGATTTTTATCTCTTACTAGTATCTAACCCGTGCTACGCACCGGGGCTTGTGGGGTCGGCCAATTTAGTGTGGCGGGGCTTCGCCCCGCACCCGTAGACAAATGCATTAATTATTATTATTTTTGAATAATAATTTTAAGCAAAACTATTATTTGTAGAGACATTTTTCTTTTATTTTGGGTCATTTTTGGGAAGAGTAGAAGACATACATCATCGACTGTTAATTTTCTTGAACTGAATAAAACGAACACGAATGTAGAAAAAGCTAAACATACTTTATGTCAATTGAATCCATTTAGTTTAAATTTTCACGATTGGTTTTTGGTTTAAAGAAATTTAAATAATATATTATAGTATAATAACAATCATGTTATCCATAATTCCTATTAATAAGTTAACACTTCATTGCCATCTTCATCTATCTCACTCAATGCCGGCATGTTAGGATCTCTCTCCATGATATCAGCCACTTCACTATCATGTTCGCCCACCCTTATCAATGTTCACATGTCACTATACTTCCTTTTATTTTTCGAGATCCTTCTTAGGAGGTGTTTAGAGTTGTTCTTTGCCAGAAATACATCACCGGTTGTTTGTTTTCCGTAGAGATCTTTCTCCCGGTGATCTCGTATGGATTTCGGTGTACTTCTTGGGAGGTGTTTAGAGTTTTTCTTTTCCGGGAATAAATACATCGCAAGTTGTTTGTTTTTCGTAGAGATCTTTCTCCAAAGTGATCTGTATGGACATAATGATTAGTCTTCAATTGTATTTATATCCTACGAAACATATAATGATAACATGTAGATGTAGTTACCTTTTTTTTCTTCTATTAAATAGATATGCTTTCTCTAAAGCATCATCATAATGAAATATGTCATGTGCTGTGAGACTGTGATAGAGAAAGCTACTTTCCTTAATAATGAGTCTAAAGACCATTTTTTTCCCTATTGCATCTAATATTTCTTCAATGCAGTCTTCCTGTTTTTCCGCAAAATAAAATCATTATTCTTGAGTTACCTTGACCGTAAATTTTGCTTATTAAAGAAATTTTAGTTACCTTTACATCGACCGTTGGAAATGACTTCATTTTTGTTACTCTAATATTATCTACAACCATTTCAAGTCATTCGTCCCATTATTGCGATTACACCACGGCGTCATATATTATTAGTTGGAGAATGTAATCATCACAAAGCTTGAGTTAGTTTTTCATTTTATTTTATTTAAACGCAATAAGATATATATGAACTTTTATTACCGTGGCATTGGTGCATTTACTACGACTATACATGTATTGCACCATGGTTTCTTTACCATGTATATATGTTTTTCTCTACACACTGGACATGTTGTATAGTACCACGGAGATCCTGACTGAATTCCAATTATTGTTGCTTTTATGGTAAAAGTTGCGCTCTGCATTGTATTTGATTCATTCACAATATATTTTTGGTTTCGAAATATAATTTAAATTGAATTACTTTTTATATATCATCATAAAATTTTCCTCGTCATGTAACATTTTCAGTGCTTCTTCGAGTGGTATGCGATTTTCAAACATTAATTTTTCCTTTGCCAAGTTTGAATACTTAGTTCTTCCACCGATGCATATTTATTGTTGCCAATGTGCCAGTGTTAAAATCATAAACAATTTATTACACATTAAGTTGATTAATTCAAACATGCATGTCTCATGACGTACATTTCTTTATAAATTTCCAAATCCGGTACATCGAGATTTATGTAAATTCTCGTAGCTTTACTGGACTGCAAATAGACCTCCCCTGTGATCAATCACATTTGTTATCTCAATGTTTAGCTCAATTCAAAAATTCAGTTAATGTCCATCCAATAATGTTGTCCTATCTTGCATTTCTTTCAATCTATGCTAAAATATGATCCTCATCTCCAGCATATAATCACTTAGTTGGGTGGTAAGATTATCCCATATAGTTGCCTATATCGAAATTCCACCGCGGCTTTGTATCAAGACATCACGTGCGGGTGCATCAGTTTCGTTTTTTTTTAATGATTTATATGACTCTTTGAAAGACCCCTTAGCATCCCAACAACATCTGTAAAAATAATTATTCAGTTTGGATATTCTTATCATATACATACAATCGAGTGCCATGGTTATTGAAAAGAATTCTCAACATTTAGTATTACCTATTAGATCTGTTTTATTATCTATTTTTCTCTAAGTGTTGTAAAATCGATATCGAAAATTTGTATCTTGGTATTTGTTGATCCTTTTCACGGAAAAACCACGCTCGTGTATGTATTCACCCAAATTTTTATTGCGCTAGGTACTGGTCGATAACCTCCATGGTATGGTTGTAGGTTAAAATGTTGGATTCGAATGATTTGTTGATCTTTAATTATGTCCTTGAAGTAAGGAATATCCTTCAGATTAATGTAAGCATGTATTTGGTTTCCCTGTTTACATTATTTTATCAGATAATAACTGCTATGATAGGAGGTTTGTTCAAATAATAACTGTTATAATACCTTGCTAAAGATGTCTTACCTCCGCATCTATGAGAATCATCTCCAAGATATACACCTATCCCGTCTTATTGTTGATTCCATTCCATGTTCTTTCGATTCTTGCTATAACCGACCGTGAACATATCCCTTCTCCTATCATTGTGAATATGAGATTTTGTTGGTTTTGATTTTTTTTCACCCTTTCTGTCCGTTCTTTTATGTCTGCCACAATTTTGGATGTTTTTCTCCTTTTGCAGGTGTTTGGTACACCGATGATATAACCTGTATATAAATCACTTATAAACAACTTAAATATCATTATCCAAAGTATCTTTATATTGTTTTTTTCTTCCTTAAATTACCCCGTTGAGATCCAAACAAAACTTCTTGTTCTTTGAATTAGAGTATTTTGTGATCCTTGCCTGGGTAAGTCCGAAATTATCTGTTCTTCTTTCTCTTTTTCTCTTCATCTTCGTTGTGCAGCGATCATTGCCTGTTGTATATTTTCTTACTCATCACCGCAAATACAGTGAAATACAGACATGACCATTAAGATAGTAACCATATTTTGCAATCCGTACCTCAGATGCCACTCTTTTTTTTGTTGTCTTTTATCTGGATGGACTTCAGTCTCAATTTCCCTTGCTTCTCCCTGTGTAGATGTTTGGTATGCTTGTTGCACCTCCTGCTACACAATCAGATTATCTGGGAAACCGTGTTATATTTTTGTAATTTGTGATTCCTGTGATGAACTTATTTGTTTTTCTTTCTCTATTTTTCTCCATCTCCTTTGTGCAACGATCATAGCATGTTGCATATTTTCTTAAAACATTACCTCCAACATAGTGAAACACAAACATGACCGTTAAGATAGTAAGTTTCTTGGTTTATAATACTTACCTCGGATGCCACCTTTTTTGTTTGTTGTCTTTTATCTTGCAGAATTTGAGACTAAGTTTCCGTGTTATTCTTTGTGCAAATTTGTTCAAAGTATGCTGTTGCACTTTCATTCTTTGAATCATATTATCTG
Organism: Papaver armeniacum; assembly: GCA_023531295.1. NCBI lineage: Eukaryota > Viridiplantae > Streptophyta > Magnoliopsida > Ranunculales > Papaveraceae > Papaver > Papaver armeniacum. The sequence goes on from JAJJWW010018810.1 coordinate 150,084, forward strand.
GCAAACCGTGTTGCATAGTTTACAATCCTTGTACTGAACCTATCTGTTCTTCTTTCTCTCTTTATCTTCGTTTTCTTTGTGCAGCAATCATAGCATGTTTTATAAAACATCACTGTCAACACAATTATTGGTTTGTACTTCTTACCTCTGATGCCACCCTTTTTGGTAGTTCTTTTTTGTATGTCTGAATCTCTGACTTGTTAGGTTGAACGTTTCCTTGGGTTGAATTTGTAGATGTCCTTAATATATATATATATATAATAAAAAAAAGGAATTCAACATAAATCATATTTGCAAACTTCTGTAAGCAAAACACAGTACTGGTAAGACATATTTTAATTCATACTCGATATTGATCTGATTTGAAAATGATATTATGTATCCTATGTAGCTGCTAAAACCCCAGGATTTGTTGCCGTAAAGAAATGCAATGGAGAAATCGAAAGAGTTTTTAAAAAAATCGTAAAGGTATCAAGGAAAGGTACTTATGTTCCAATGAATATTTTAATGTGCAGTGCTGATTTTGTTCTCACCCGTTGCATTGGTTTTTGGAGAAACAAGTAGTGTGAGAAAAGTTCTCTATTTATAATTGTATCTTGCAATGTTAACCTCATTAGCATTTGTAAATCGTGACCACTCGTATATCGATAGCAGCAGCAAGACCCCCCTGTTTTGTCGGCCAAGTTCTCTATTAAAACCTGCAATGCTAGTTTATTTGTGGCAATATAATATCTAATGTTAGTTTTAATTGTGGCAATATAATATCTATATATGATAAATATTTAGGAGTTTTAGATTTGTTTCTTAATGTATATGCGCATGGTTATAAAATTTAAGTTGAGGACGTCATGAACACTCCATGGCAACAACTTGAATATATTTGTAATGTATTTAATTCTGGTAGTAAATCGTGTAAGCGGTGTTACAAATCAAGGAAATTAGGTACTTATGTTAAGTTATTTATGCTAACTTAACATAAATATTGCATCTACGTTAGTTTAGGTATTTAGGTCAGTTATATATTTAATTCCAGGGGTCAATTAGGATCAGAATCCCCAGGCTGTGGAACGCACGAAGATTGCATCTAGTATGTAACCCGTGATACGCACCGGGGCTGATGAAAGTAGCCAATTTAGTGTGGCGGGGCTTCTCCCCACACCCGTGGTCAAATACATAGGATTTTTTCTGAATACTCGTTGGTTAGTTTTATTTTATTTTTAGGGATAGGAAATTCTAGTACCCTTTATAAATGAAATTTGGTATGATAAACCTAAATTCATGTATTAACTTTACCGGCATATATTAAAATAAAAACCAATGAAATGATTCATCATTAGAAAAGCGAAAGAGTCAACTGGCCAGATTTTACTACAACTACTCGAAATGTGTGTAGATAAGATATTCTTTCTATTGGGTATGGCTTCACCATTCCCCGAACTCGACAATTAGTTAACCGTGGACATATATGTTTTAGTTAATGACCATATATATAATAGATATACCAAGTTCATTACAAACCTCGTGATATGCACCATGTAACTCACTTCATAAGCAATACAAAACATCCAAATTACAGGGCTAATATTTCCAATGATTAACGTTATAAATTGTCAATAATTTATCGGGTCGTTATGAATATTTTACTTAGCATTACAAACCTTGCTTAGTATTTTTATTCGACTCTATTGGTTTTTTCGTGTAGTATTATTTTCTGATATTACGGTCTAAAAACCTTATGGACTGCGTTAATGAAGCGATTTAGAGAAGGTTGCTCAAAATTTGGTTGGATATAAACACATTTTCCCATTGTTGCGAATACACTTCTTTAATTTGTCACCGTCGTCTATCACCGCCGTTTACTTTTAGTGGGAGAATATAACTGTCACAAAGTATGTGTTAGTGTTGTAACATTTTTTTAATACGTGATAAGAATTAAATGGATTTTTCTTCCACGGAGTAAGTACTAAACTTGAAGACTCTACAATCTCTACTCAAACCTAGCATCTTATCAACCATTACAATGCTCTTCTTGTTGGTGAAATGATGCATACAATCTGTAAACCTTTAAAAGCAATGTTGCTCTCATTAGAGCGATTCTAGACGAACGGACCCCAAAAAAAACACCCTTCATAGATTTTCAGAATTTGTTGTCCCCAATGGTTCTCCCCTTGGAAGTTTAGCAGGGGGACAACATGTGTTGTGTCTAACTGGTTTTTTTCATTTTTTTGACACTTTAACATCATTAACATTGACCAATATCCAACAAAAACGCGTTTCTATGGTCACCCCAACTAATTGCACGAGATAACGACATCCCCCAATTGCAAGTGCCTCCGCTTCCTATACCCTTTATATTCTTTTAATCCTTTGCCCGCTTCAAAGGCAGACCTGTTTTGTGGTCAAATAAGCCCAACTTAAAAAATGTGATTGGATTTACTCAAGACTTCGCTGCGATTTGAGATCTAAAAAGATGTCGGAACTAGAAATTGGACTAAACTAATGTTGGCATACCTTACACTTGGAAACTATTAAGTTGGCTGTCAGCAAAGGTAATTAGTTGCTCTTTGCCTTGGTGATAGTCTAAATACTTTTTCTTTATCCATGGCGATAGTCTATGATTCTTTCCGAAAGAAACTATATGAACCAAAATAAATGCAAAGAAACAGAGACAACATGGAATAAAAACCAAATACTAATTTGTCAAGGTTTGGCATGAAACTCTTATTTGCTTTCACAATAATTTCTAGAAGCCTCTTGTGTATCCCATCGTTGTTTGACCTCATTTTTGCTAATAAATCATCATCTTTTTTTTCAACATCAGATATCATTTCATCAATATCTCACACTACCTATGCTAACTAAATGGTATTCCCATTTTGAGTACTTAGCAATCCTTGCTGCAAAATAATTATTTTTCAGACAACAACATTAATTATTATGCAATATAAAGCTAAGCTATTCATGAAAAGCTAATAGATCCAGCTAAAGACCCTTTCTGCAGTTTTTGAATATAAGTATTTTCTCTAAGCGATAAAGTCTCTTTGTCGTTGTGTATGGGAACCAAATACACTAAATCTATAATTTCTGGTCATCTCATAGATGCAAAAGCTTTCATATGTTCAAAAAATAAATTTGTAGCTTCTTTAAATCGACTATAATCATTATAAAATAGGAATAAAAATGCAGTGATATTTACTGGCTGCTTGCCTAACTCCCTTGAACAAATGAACCAGTCTTCACGTGCTCAAGCTATAAGTTTTTGAATATAACCTAGTTTTCTTCAATGCTTATCTACTTCAAGCATGATTACATGGATCTTGCAACTATCACTTCGTTGCAGATTCAGATTTCCAAATACTACACACCTTTTTAGAGAATATTAACATATCGAAATTATAGCCCCACCTAATACGTACACGTCATTAATGGAGATGAGGGAATCAATTGCTTATTAAACGTACTTGGGAGAGGACTAAGTCCATCCTATTCAAGTTCCATAAAATTGAATTAGAGAGGACTGAGTCCATCATATACACAAACGAATATGAAGTTACTTTTTTTTTTTTGATCGGTAGCTTCATACATAAACAGACAATATTCCAAATCTATACAGAGCCATCAAAAATTTAGCGAACCTATACAATGATAACAAAGTCTACAGTAACTACACATGAGAATTTCTCCTCATACAAAAAATAAAACCAAAAAGACTAACAAAAAATAAAATATGTCCACAAAATCGTACATAATATTTTCACTTCATACGACTCCTAGTTCAAATCTTCCAAAGTCATTGGATCCATATTTTAGACAACCTTCTTTAACTGTTTAAATTCAAAAAAAAACATTAGAAGTGAGAGGTTTAAAGATACTAATTTTTGGATATCCACAATCTCAAGTTATCGCCCCTACATATATCAGTCAAATTCATACTTTTGAACAACTAAAACAGGTACTGAAGTGGTGTTGGAATTTAGGATTTGTGATGTTTATTTTTGTTCCTCAGATAGCATCTACCACAACATATTTCATAATAAATTTCATAATAAAACATGAATTAGCCAACATAGCTAAAGAAAATCAAGCAAAATCAAGAATGGAAATAACTAATTAAAAATTAGACCACCACCACCACCACCCACTGCCCCCAGACACGCTACTACGTACTACCATATCCTACCACCAGCAATCACGCAACAACACTCACATATTGTATTTTGGACACCTATCATGTTGACTGGAAAATAATGAAAACCTATAACGTAAAATTCAACTGTGTATCCAATTGCCTAAGCATCAACAAAATCCTCACCTCTTTGAATTTATCCATTTAAGACTCATGAGTCGACATACCATCCAAATGAGAATAAATTTATTGTTTTTGATGAACTTGCAGACCATTAATTCATAATAATGCATCTTTCTTTCCAAGAGCTTAAAGTTCAAAGAGTACCTTTTGTCCATTATCATAAATCTGGTATTCTAAACAACAAATAACAACACATAAGAATACAACAAACTATATGATCTCAATAGTTCAGAACTCCGCATATAGTAATTTGAAGTATTATATATACCTCATTGTGATACCTAGGATGAATTTTATCACCCTAGTAGAGAGGTACACATTCTAAAAGCTACATGGTAAAATCTCTGAACACGATGGTAAATTAACTTCTAAAAGCTTTTCATTAGCAACCTTCTTAAAATATCAAGCATTTAGACTGCCTATAAGCCTATAACCTTCTTGGCACATGAATGAATATGGATATCAGTTAAAACAGTGTGCTCATGGAAATGAAACTAACTTCAGAAAAGATTGGATATTTGGCACATGAATGAATATGGATATCAATTAAAACAATCTGCTCATGGAAATGAAACTAACTTAAGAAAAGATTGGATACATAGAAGCAAGACAGTGTAAAGCAAGACAAACTCATAAAAATTTACAACTATATATTTGGTCTAACCGCATCAAATATAAGGTGAGCAAAACAAAATACTACACCTTCATATAGCAAATTACATATGAAGACAATTATGAAATAATTAAACCGCCATTTTGATATTTGAAAGAGACCATATGAACCAAAGCAGATACAAAGAAACAGAGATTGCATGGGATACAAACCAAATATCAGTTTTTTGTCAACACTAAGTGTGAAATAAAATTCTTCTTCGCCTCGAACTGAATTTGTTGCCAACACTTAAAATTAAGTGTCCAAAGAAACAAAGATTGCATGGGATACAACCAAATATCAATTGTTTGTCAAAGCTTAAGTTTGGAATGAAATTCTTCTTCGCTTTGAACTGAATTTGTTTCCAACACTTAAAATGTAACATCCCCACTTCGAATTCTAGGTCGGCCGCCCTAAAATCCCAAGTGTGGCTTACTCATGGACCATTTTTACACACTCAAACCGTCAAGCCAACAAATGGAGATCGGGTTATAATATGGAGCACATACACAACAATCCATAATAAAAGAAAGTTTATTTAATAAAACTGGTAGTAGTTGTAAAGTTTCATAAAAAAATTTTAAAATGAAACAAATAATCCTCGACTCCTTGCAGTCGGCCTCCAAAATAAATGCGAAGAATTTATTTAAAAGAAACAAAGTTTGGTCCTTGAAAGAATTCAATGAAATATCTAGCTAAGCACCTTAAATAAATCAAGAAGAAGAAGCTTTTCAAATCAGGAAATTAAATTTACAAGCTAGGTTGCTCCACGGTCACGGTCTCCTGAAAAAAATAGTAAGTTGGGTCAGACCCCAACTAAAAGTAGGCTTCCACACCCTTATATCCTTATGGATAATCTAATACACCCTAAATAATTCATAAACATTAATTAGAAGAAAAAGAAAACATTTTATGAGATAGGCGTTTTTAAAATGTCACGGTAATGACAACATTTTAGCGAGTAAAGTAGACAAAAAAAATAAATAAACCTGCGATGGTAACAAAAGCAAAATGAAAACAGGCCATGACAGGTTCGTGAAACTACCCATTTCCCTGGTCCTATACTTTACCGTCAGTCCCACTCTAGTCCCTTAGTCTAACCGTTCAACAAGAAAGTACCAGCCCTTGTGTAGTCCACCTAGTTCACCTACCGTGCGCGGGAGAACATGGTGTTGTCGCACCCATCCAAAAATAATAGATCCATATATTTAGGAGACTCCTCGGTCATCACCTCAATATCCATGGGTATCGAGCCAACTACGAGTAACAATCAACAAATATATGAAAGTGAACTCAACTCTGAACACTTACTACCTGACTGTTAACATATACCACCTATGACATCACCTCCGTCATTTGTAGTCAACGACAACACAGTATAACATCCACATCAATCACTGCCTAAATATCTTTGCCCATGACCCATGACTATCAAAAGAGAAAAATAGGGTCCGTTAAGACCAACTAATGTATACAGAGGTCTAACATCCATCATTTACCATGGTTATACTATCACTTTTTTTTAAGCATCTAATCCCCAGTGTCACCATTTCTCCTCCTATCATAAGCTACCAGTAAACACTATGTCTAGTGATAAACATAAACTCTAATTTAATATCCAATCCAACTGGACTTAGTATGGATACGGGAATGCAAGATCCCAACAAAACGAGCAGTCTCAACCCATTTTGTGGAATCACGTCATCTCTCGGAACATAAAACTCTCATAAAGCGAAAACCCAATAAACCAATCAACCCCGGACTTAGAATGAAATCATTTACAGATGTTTACATCTCCTAAAGATCGTTACCAGTAAAACTATTCGTCTATCTAACTATACTAAAAACTAACAGTAAGATTAGAACTCCAACTGGAAGCATATGTACTAAATCATTCCAACCCATATTGACTGCAACCAATTCATAAGAATGAAAAGATAACATCACTTGAAAACTATTACAGTGATTAACGAAAATATAACATGTTAGATCCTTCACGATGAGCTGCACAGGGTTATCAGACTAAACATAATAGGTATAAGAATTAGGAAAACCTACTTGTTTTGCGGTTAAGATGATTTCGCTCAAAAGAATCACTTCCAGTTCTCAAAAAGGTCTCCTTTCTTCTTCGAAATCTCGCTCACGGCAACTAGAATTCTAGAGAAGAAAACTTTAGGTGCAGCCGATTTACTTTCTTTTGTTCTTGTGAGATTAACAATAACCCTAATCTTTTTCCAAATATCCTAGGAGAACTTTCCAAAAATATTGGATTTTTATTTTTATTTTTATTATTTTTTTTTTCCAAAAGTCCACGACCATTATTATGGTGGAAAAGATTGTGGGAACCCAAAACTAAGGATACCACTAAACGGTACACATTTTGGATAAGGGGATTTTACATAAAATGAAGTTTCCCAAGTCTTCATATTCCAGTCCAAAGAATTACAAATTGATGCATTACCATAAAAATTATACAACAAATTAGGCTATCCTCGGTACATTTGAGGAACTTTTAGACAGTTGATGCATTACCATAAAAGCTTATACAACAAATCAGGTTATCCCCGGTATATTTGAGGTTGGACAACATGAAAGAAAATACTCACATGTTGGTCAATAAGATGAATCTCAAGATTCCATACTTTCCCACTCCGTTCATTTTCGAACTTCCAGAACTTCTAAACTACGGCCTTGACAATCTTCTAAGCTTTCCATACTTTCCGACTCCGTTTATTTTCGAACTTCCAGACCTTCAAAACTAAGGCCTTGACAATCTTATGAGGTGCACTCTCCTGGTTCGAGTTTGTAAAGCCGTACTGCAGATTGGTAGTAATAAAAGAACCAACAAAACGATCAATCAACAATAAAACCAACAATCAAACTCAGCTGTATATTCATATATATGCACATACTATCAAGAATTCTCTACAAAAGTAATACCAAACACTAAAATAAATACAGATACATAGGGTTTTCTTGTTTTAGGTTCTTAATGAAATAGATACCTAGGATCTGCTTTGATGAGTTCCGCTGCGACGGTATGTGTGCTACTACTTGTGGTCATCTCTTTTGTAAATTGTGTTGGACACACACAATATGTTAGCATAAAAATTAGTGACGGACCTGGGTTTTGGACGTGGTGTTTCTGGTCGTAGTGTTTTAATAAACACAGTTCCAAACTCTTCGTTATCTCAGAGTTTGTTTTCATAAGAAATAAGAAGCACTTCATGCCGCAGAATTAAATCCCTAAAAAAGCAAAGTGTTGATCAAAAAGTTCATACTACGGCAACACCACAATCATGAAACGAACTCCAAACAAAGAACGATTTTTAAAATAAAAAAATCAAAAAAAAAAACATTACAGTGGTAATTTGGTTAGGTCACAAACCTTTCTTAGGACTGTCCATTGTTTTCTGATCTCCCTCATCCATTGAAAACACGATCTTGATACCTTGGTATCCTATAGGAGGATATAGTCATAGCTTGGTATCCTATAGGAGGCTATAGTCACGTATCTCTTGGCGGATGCAACTGAATGTGCAAACCAAGTACCTCTGGACAGTTTATATATAACCAAGCATAAATTGTCGACTAATCAATCGCTATATCCGGAGTAATCTAAATATAGAGACGAACAAAAAGAAATTCTGGCAGTTTCTAGACCTGTTAACAAAATTACAACATTATTTCCAAACCACACCTTAAAATATAAAACATGGAATTAAAACACCTTACTGTTAACATGTATACAACATAAAATGAGAATCTTATATATAGAAATAAATACCAAGTCGCCATTAAAATACTTTACAAAGTCACTTATTTACAGTAGTAAATCTTACCTACCCAAGAAAGTACCAGATCCTATTGATTATATGTCTACATTTAGATTGACATATGTCTGTTTGTAGGAGTATAATAGGAATGATATTATGAGAACCCCAAAAAAAGTACATGCACGAAAGCACAGTATTTGGAAATTTTGATTATATTTGGCTAAGAATCTACGCAAATCTGGGAAATAATTAGATTATCACAAAGGTTTTCCTTTTGTTTAAAAAAAATTAATTTTTGATTAAATCTGGGACATCAGATCGAATAAATTCTATTAGAAATTAACGACCCACGAAATGTAAGGGGCTAACTTACTTTTCAGTAATCAATCAGGAGCGAGAGTTTGGTTGACCGACCAATGGGAGGGGGTTAGCGCATAGCGAATAAAAATTTACTACCCCACAAACCAAAATTAAAAGGTATTACCAGATTATGTCAGGCAGTGCACCCGCATCTTAAAGCTACTTAGTGTCCGTCATATGTTGTCCAACAAATTATACATAGAAAAAATAAATAATTGGTTAACTGCAAAATAAAAAAAATAAATCCAAAGCTTCTAATAGAGGATAAGAAATTGCCAGAACTCTTGAGTTATAACATTTCTAATTGAGATTCCATTGGACGTATTTTTAGGTTTAGAAATCGACCTCTATGAAAAAAAATAAGAGAGTCCCACAGACCAAATTTAAAGTTCTCATGGTGGAGCTAACAAATTTAGACTTGTCATCCTGGGCCATGTCTTTTTATATAAGATAACCTTAATTACATGTACAAATAAAAAAATTGAATAAAAAAATTGAATTATATAAATGAGATATCCAACTCCAAGACCAAATTTAGAGTTCTCAAGATCGAGCTAACAAATGCTAAATGACCACTTATTTGGGGATCTATCTTTTTAAGAATTTAAGAGTTCTCATCCTTGGTCAGGCCTTCATATACCTAATCTTAATGTACAAATAAGAAGACCTAAATTATGAAAATTTACAATGACTTTATCTTAATGGCTTTCATCTTATTGACACTACAGAAAAAATACTATCGGACTTTACCACTGTATATAAATTAATATACAAAATGATAAGCAAACTTACCAAATCATTTTCCGAATCTACAGCTATCTTTTACTGGCTTCAACACCATCACTTAACGAACCTCTTATTCATCTCCAAATCAAGCCCATGAACCAGAGGATTTTTGCTTCTTCTTCTGCCTTTCTTCTTTTGCAGGAATTCTTGCAGCTAGATGCTTTTTTCTCAAAAGGCATCTAATCGTGAAGACATTGTTTGCTAAAATTGTAGATGCCTTGGACACCTTTCTATGATCCATGTTGAAACCACGGATGTCCTTGCTGAAATGAGTGAGATAATTTTATGTACTATATCCTATCCAAGACATCTCATAAAACCGAAATAATCAACCATTTGACGATTAGAATTTTGGTTTATCCAAATTATGATTCATTTTCAACTATTTGCACAAATACTCATCACCTTTCATCACCATCGGTTCTTGAAGAGGTTCTGTACAGGTTACTATATCTTTTTCCCATACTAAACCACCACCTTTGTATCCATTTCTGTTTGCTTCTCTTATACAGGAAAAAAAAAATTCGATTAATCCAAACCAAACAAATAAGAAAATAAAACATACTTTAGCAAACATACACCTAAACATCAATGTAACAATAACAAAAAAATCAAAACGAAATTTATGCACAAAGTGAACTTTCAACTTGATTAAGATAAAAAGGTGAAATAAAATTTCAGCCGCTAAGAAGGGAAAGCTCAAGAGGAAATGGTAAAACAGAGGAAAGAATAGGGCTAGGGTTTCTGGGAACCACGATTTTAAGTCATTAGGCTATATATTTTTCAATCTAATGACGTTCGAAAAAAAAAAAAAAAAAGTGAATCATTTAAAAAAAAAAAAAACAATTCCTTCTCACCCATTGATCGTGCAGTTTGATAGCTTGCAAATCCAAGCTTGTACCCTTTATATATACTTTAAAGTAATTTCATAACCTGGTAACAACGAAATTTCCATATCTACATTTGCTGTTGGAAATATTTAGCTTAATTTACTAATTTCTTTAGCTAAATTTGTAATTTTGTAATTATTGAAATAAGCCTTAGTAGATCTTTGATGTCATCACGATAATCCAATTTATCACTTTATTTCTTAATGCTCGGTAGTTAGTGTTATAACTGATTGCTTATTACTTTATTTTTGCATGTGTACATAAATTTACATATTTTGTTAGACACTAAGAAAGGATTTCAAGTTCCAAAGAAATACCTTCAAACCATATATTTAGTATTTACAAAGTGCTTGTATTTAATATGGTGTAATGACTTGGCATGTGGATGAACACCGGCGAACGGAACCGTGCAAACACCATTCAAGATAATGTTTCAAATAATAAACCTTCTTATGTACATACCCCTTCGTGAAGGAATAGGCACACCAATATCGTAAATACAACAACACACAAAAGATTTAACATCGAAAAATGAAGGGCCCCTTAAAGAAATTCATTTTGTTTCTCCAAATTTTTCTTTGCACATTAATTGTCTTCCATGAGGTTTTTTTTTTTAATTAAAAAAGAAGACATATTAATAAGATTTAAGGATGTACAACAATTCTACCAATAGTATAGATTAAAGAAAGAAAACAATACAAAAGATTACATGAAGATAGTTTATATAAGGATTTGACTTTACCAATGGGAAACCTTCGGGATTTGACTTTTCCTCGAATACTTGATATAGTTTTTATATATATATATATATACGGACGTCAAAAATTCCATAAATAATACTTTTGCTGTGGAAATGATACCTTCGTCTTGATTCATATAGTTTTTATATTTTAGGATAGTTACGTTTAATTATTGCTATATATGCTTCAAATAAAAAAAATTGTCCATATTTTTTCCTAAAAGATATTACGCATCTTTACATGTTTAAGGATAGATTTTATTTCGTTATTTGTGGGATTCTCGGCCTAAAAAATACGGAAAAAAAATCTTTCCGTATATTTTATTTTTTTAGTTTTTGTTACACCGGACGTCTGTGTCGGAATTCCTCTGCGCCCTCTGTTCCCGCGAGTGATAGAAGGACATGTGTCCATGTTATAATCCAATTGTACTGCTAACAGTGAAAATATATATTGTTTCCTAAATAGTGATCGTCTTTCTTAAAAATTGAAAGTTTATCCCTTGATTCTGAACATTCTTTTCCCACTTAAAAAACAGATTGAGTTGCACTTCATTATCTTTTGGTACTAAGATGGGAGATGGAGTCATAGAGAGGTATTATGATGAAACTACGCACATGAAGAAGGAAGCTAAATGGTATACAATAGATACTTGCAGGTAGACTAATTGGGCAAAAGAGCACTACTAATCTCGCCCCATAATTTGACATAATAGTATGTGATATCGTAATTTGTTCTTGTTACTTTAATAACAGCACACAGGGATTAATTGCAAGCTATCGAAAAAAAGAAAAAAAAAATGAAGAACACCGATTAAAGTCACAGATTTTTTTTATGATGGTGGTGCCTCTTAAGCATTGATGATAATAACATTAAGAATAAGAATGATAGATTAATAATACCATAATGAACAATGCTAATTATGAAAAAACAACAGAAGAAGATGATTATTACATCACTAATTTGACTGATCCTTCAACAGATTCTTCGTTTTTTTTTTTTGGGTGATTTGGGCATTGATTTTGTCCCTGTTGGCCATTATCTATTCTGTTGTTCTTGTTGATAAAAGAGTTAAGGATTTTATAGATGACAGCAAAAAAACCTTGGAGACCCAGAAACGATTTGTGAAAGATGATCACTATTTAGGAAAGAATATATATTTTCGCTATTTTATCTATAACATGGACACATGTCCTTCTATCACTCGCGGGAACAGAGGGCGTACAGAAATTCCGGCCCAGACGATCGGGAGCCCAAATTTCAATTTTAAATATTTATTTTTAGTACTTTATGTAAATTAATGAAATCTTTTTATATGGAAATTAATAAAATTTGATACTTAAAAAACAAATCAATCGCCATGTTTAAGGTATTTCCGTTTATTTATTTAAATGCTACAGCGATCATAGATTACTCCATTAATTACCGATAAAAAATTCCATAAAACTTATGATTTTTCTTTTGTTATAAAAATTCTTGAATTTTTCCTAAAAAGAATTACCATAAAGATCTTCTAAGATTTTTTGCTTTGGCATGTAAATCTCGTAAAAAAAACTTATATATGTTGATTTTCCTTTTACATGGAAATTCTCGTTTTTCTTTCCCAAAAAAAAAATTGTCCGGCCCTCACAAATGATATTTGTAGATTTTGCCGCTAATCCGAAGGTCCAGATTTCATATTCTATTAAAAATTGACGGTCACGAAATGTAAGGGGGCTAACTTTGATTTCGGCCAATCAGGAGCGAGGGTTTTGTTCACCGGCCAATAGGAGGGGAGGTTTTTGCAACTCTCGACGTGGTGTGAGAGATGTGATTGGGTGTTTAGGTTGTTGATTTAAATGGTTTTTTTTTTAAGTTAAAAATATACCGACCACCGGATCTCTAGATGGTATGCCCGCAATATTTTTCTTTTAATCGAAAAAGGGGATATATTAGCTAGCAAAAGTAATATAAGAGATTTACAATATCATTTTTATCAATATAATAGAACTTAAGCTAGCATTCTGCACTTTTTGTTGCAAATGTAATGACATGTGGTATAGATTTTTGATCCTGGCTTTCTTGGCAATTTGATCTGATGCTGAGTTGTGTTTCTTGTATAATTCGTGCTAAAATTGATGTTTGATTCTCTGATATCTAAAGCTAGCTAGTTGGTGCGCCTTACATGTGTTTCAAATGTAGCGTTTGATAATACCATGCGGATGACAAAAAGTAGCTTTTTTTTTTTCTCTTTTTTCGAATCCTTAATAAATCTGAAGAAGGGCATTTTCTGTTTAACTAAACAGATGCATGGATCAAAGAAAGAAAACTTGAAAAGAGAATACGACCAAAAATTAGCATTTTTTTTTCCTAGCACTTTTAGGGGCGACCTCGAAAGAATTAGGGGCGACACTAAAAGACAAAAAAGGTCACCCAAACGTAAATCTAAGCTACCCCTTATCTTCGATTTTTCGAAATGGCCAATATGCCCTTATATAATCGGTAGCCAACACCATAATCGGTAGGTTAAAGGTGAATCGGTAGGTTAAATTGAAACTATGCCTACCGATTATTGTGTAGATACTTCACCAATAATCCCTTTTATAATCGGTAGCTTATCCAACTTGTAAGACTACCGATTATAAGAAGCCCCGTATTCAACCTTGGCCAAATTTCATAGGTTTTGAGGGGTGCAGAGCCAGCCATAACCACTTGGATTGAGCTGTGGATGTAGCCATAATCGGAAGCCTAATAGGTTACATACACTACCGATTATAAGTTGCCCCAAAATGAGTTTTTTCTAAAATCCTTCACGTAATGAAATTTGAAATCTACCATAATCGGTAGGGTATATAATTATATAACCAACCGATTATAACGAGCCCCGGATCCAACCTTTGCCATATTTCATAGGTTTTGAGTGTACATCCAAATCACAACCACTTGGTTCGCGTTTTGGATGCAGCGTTAATCGGGAGTTACATATATTACCAAACCATCCGATTATTAGTTGCCCCAAAATGAGTTTTTCTAAAATCCTTCTTGTGATGAATTTTGAAATCTACCATAATCGGTAGAGTTAACAACTTAACAACCTACCGATTATAAGGAGCCCCAGATCGAACCCTTGCCAAATTCCATAGGTTTCGAGTGTACAGAGCCAGGCATAACCATGTGGTCGTGATTTGGATGTAGCCATAATCGTAAGCCAAATAGGTTCCACAAACTACCGATTATAGGTTGCCCCAAAATGAGTTTTTTCTAAAATCCTTCATGTGATGAATTTTGAAATCTACTATAATCGGTAGTATACTCCACTTAATAACCTACCGATTGTAAGGAGCCCCAGATTGAACCCTTGCCAAAATCCATAGGTTAAGAGGGTACAAAGCCATGCATAACCATGTGGTTCGTGATTTGGATGTAGGCATAATCGTACGGAATATAGGTTCCAAAACATACCGATTATAGGTTGCCCCTAAATGAGTTTTTTCTAAAATCCTTATTTGCTTTAATTTGCAATCTGACATAATCGGTAGATGATAAAACTTATACACTACCGATTATAAGTGGTCAGGGATTCAACCTTTGACAAAAACTATAATATTCGGTAGCCAAAACAATAATCGGTAGTTTCACTCAATAATCGGTAGCAAACTCAGAATCGGTAGTTACATCAAGGTCTATATATTAGTGTTTGGAAAAAAATTTGACTCATCGCGAGGTAACTCCCGATTGAGTGAGAGAAGAAGAAGAAAAAAGAAGAAGAAGTGGGTATATGTTGCCAACTTCCGATTTTTGCCAACTTCCATAAACATGGATGGGTACGAAGAAGGAGGACGTGAAGTTGTTGAATTTCAAGGTTCACTACCGTTTAGAGATGACGATTTGGGGTATATGTTGAATGATCCAAACTTTGATGGAGATGAAACCCTGTAGACGACGCTTTCATGGAAGAAAATGGAGAATCACCGAGATCGAAGCTAACGATTCATCAAACATACGGGTATGTTGTTAACAAACTCTAATACCCATGTTATCCATGTTACGTGCGTTTGTGTGTGTTTTGAACGTGAAAATTCGATTTCTGCATGCATTGAATGACATGAACGACATACGGTAGTTAATTTAGTAACATATCTACCGATTATCAATAATCGGGTATATTTTGATGTATTAATATGCCGAATATGAAAAAATCCCCAAATTGAAAGCTTCAATTTCTCACGGGAATTTCTCTACATGAATAAACGTCCGATTATTGGTATATAATAATCGGTTGGTTCATGAATTTATAGTCCCTCCGATTATGAAGGTTTTTATACGTAAGAATTGTTCATTTACGTATGTCGTTAATCGGTAGACTATATGCGTACATGACTACCGATTTATTATAATCGGTTACGTTGTATAGTATTAAATCATCGATTGTGTTACAATCGTTTACTTATTATCCAAACTTCCTTCCGATTGCTAATGCATAACTTGTTGTTGTTGTGAGTAGGCTGTTGTAGCGGTTGATGACGATTATTATTTGAGGCCTGATACTTCCCTACACTATGCAAACGATTTGGTATGGTCATGATTTATCTATTCTCTTTCCAATCGTGTATGTTAGATGGTTATGCTTATTATTTTTGTTTTGTAATATGCCCATTTAGATATTTGGAAGTAAGAAGGAGGCCAAGGAATGGCTTATGAACAAGGCAAAAGAGAAGATGTGCGTGGTAGTTCAGAACCGTTGCGTTAAGAATATTCGGTTTGAAATGGTATGTGAGCGAGGTGGGGAGAAGAAGAGTCACGAGGGAAAGAATAATAAGTATGTAAGGAAGACGGAGAGAAAGAAGTACCGAACTCATACGAAGAAGATTGGATGCCCATTTAAGATTGTCTTCTATAAGCCCGATGGTAAGGAAAGTAAAGATTGGAAAATGTCTAAAGTTTCTAATGGTTGTCACAACCACGATGATCCGGATACTCTTATTGGACATGTAATGGTTGCGAAGTTAAAAGCACATGAAATGGAGACGGTGAGGTCTATGCGTATCCAAAAGGCGAGTGCGATCTTAAGTAAAATAAGGCGGACGACCGACAACTTGTCTTCTTTATCTACAATTAAGTCGGCCCTAGCTACGATCAAAAGGACGGAATGGGATGGTAGAACGGTCATGCAACAATCGCAGTGGTTAGCTGAGTTACACGACTACACGTTGAGAACGGAAGAAAAGGATGGTAAAGTGGTACGTATTTTCTTGGCACATCCCGAAATGATAAAATTGGCTTAGTGTTTTCATCAAATTCTGTTGATAGATGCCACTTACAAGACAAACAAATATAACATGCCGTTGTTGAACATTGCTTGTCACACTTCGGACAAAAACACGTTTACGATTGCATGGGGTTTAAAGATCATGAGAACAACGTGAGTTTCATTTGGATCTTGGAGACGCCGAGGTCCATTTACAATGGGGATGATTTTCCAAGGGTTATTGTAACGGATAACGATCAAGCCTTAATGCATGCAATAGCGGTAGTGTTTTCTGAAGCCCGAAACTTGCAGTGTACGTGGCACATTCAATGCAACCTCAGACACAATTGCCATCGCCATTTCCAAGATAAAAAACCAAGGAAGGGTACCGAGAGGTCGAAGGAAGAGGATGAGCGCATTAGTAAATTAACCGAGGAAGAACGAGAGGAAGAGAAGAGGTTATTTGATGAAAAATGTAAGGAGGATGGGATAATTTGGAGATCGTTCATGAAAGCATGGGACAAGATCGTTTGGTCAATGACCGAGGAAATTTACGAAAGGAACTTGAAGAAATTTGAGGAAGAATATTACAAGGACTACCCAAAACCCGTTGAGTATTGTAAAACACAATGGTTACCGATTAAGGAGAGGTTTGTGTATGCATGGACATATGAATATCATAACTTCAAGAACGAGGCGACAAGCATTGCGGAGGGGTCTCATGGCCGATTAAAGAAAATACTTCTAGGTAGTCAAAATGGAGTTGTGTCGATCCAAGAAGCAATCCATGAATTCACCAATCGTGATCTCATAAAGATTAAGGCTTCTATGCAATTTAGTGTACATAAATTCCCTACGGAACACGAAGAGGAAAGATTGCTTCTAAGGGGCATTGTTCATAAAGTTTCACGTTGGGCAATAAATCACATGATAGAACAATTGAAGTTGTATAAAGCTAACGATGACGAGAATACGGTTTGTATTTGCAAGGATATGATAGGTATTGGTCTCCCATGTCGTCATAAAATGGGTAGGTACGTCGATGTGATTGACATCAATGATATTCATCCATTTTGGAAGCAATTAAATTTCACTCCAAGCACACCCGTAGTCAATGGTCCGTCGTTCATGGAGTCGGAATTGTGTGCAAGAATAGCCGAGCGTTATGCTACAACAAATGGCGCCAAGAAGCAAATATTGATGCATGATTTGGAACAAGCTCTTCACCCTCGTTTAAAAGAGGTTGATGAACCTATTAAGCATAAGGGGGCGGGTAGGCCAAACACCAAAGTGTCGAGGACCATTGAAATAAAAGAATTAAAGGATCATTTGTCTAATAAAAGAATATTGTGTCGGCATGAGCGTTCGGAAGCCGAATTTGAAGATGAGCCGCAACCAAAGAAAAGAGGTCGTCCAAGAAAAGATCAAAATGGAAGTCCAAAACTCTCTAAGAAGCCTTTTCAAGTAAGTCAAGTCGATGCGGTGGAACAAGTTGTGTTAGTGGAGACCCAAACTAGCTCCGTAGTTATTGATCAAATGAGCGACTCGCCACAAACACATTCAACGGAAATGGTGACTATAAGAGAGAAGTATGGTACTCTTCGTTGTCCTAGGGATTTTCATGGAATACCAGCACGATCAAGGTATACGATTATAGAAGAGTATATGAAACAACTCCCTCCACTCATTGTTCCATTTGTTTTGTCCACCGACGAGGTTGATGGGGATGGCAATTGCGGGTTTCACGTCGCCTCGGAAAAAATTGGTTACTTTGGAGAGGCGGTGAACGAAGATGTCACCCAATGGCAAAATTTAAGAACTAAGATGGCGGTACAACTAATAAAGGACAAAGATTTCTATATGGAGATGATGAAGGAAGGAGATAGGCACGACAAAGAACTAGAGTTCAAAGACTTTGTTGCGCGTGTAAAGTGCCGAAAGGGATTGAAGACAATCGGATCCAAGTATTGGATGACAATGTCTAAATGTGGATATCTCTTAGCGGACGCTTTGAATTGCGTGGTACATTTCTTTGTTCCTCCTAGGTATGGACATTCTAATACGTTTACACCTACAAGGACGGTTTG
The DNA here is from genome assembly GCA_023531295.1 of Papaver armeniacum. Classification (NCBI taxonomy): domain Eukaryota; kingdom Viridiplantae; phylum Streptophyta; class Magnoliopsida; order Ranunculales; family Papaveraceae; genus Papaver; species Papaver armeniacum. Next base: position 168,908 of record JAJJWW010018810.1, read on the forward strand.
CGATCAATCGGTTAAAGATAGAAGAATTGTTATGGCATTTGTGAATGAGATGCATTTTATCGGTTTAAGAGTAAAGAGGATTGCCCATTACCTCCGTTATCTGGTTGGAGCGATTACTTCCCAACGAATCATTGTAACGATTGGTTGAAACAATATGAGACCAACATGTTGGATTGGGATCGCGTCATGAAGGTGGATTTCCCGGAAGGCCTATTGGAATTGGTTCCCTCTGATGATGAAGATCAATGATTGTTATGTTTGAAAGATGTATTTTGGAAAGCCCTATTTGTACATATTTTTTTTTGGAATTTTGTGGAAAATACTGTGAAGTCTAAAGCTATAATCGGTAGGTATATTTTTAATATATCAACCGATTATACAAGCCTTTGTAAACAGACTCAATCAATATTATAATCGGTTATTAACTTTTTGAACTTATCTTCCGATTAAAAGGCTGATAAAACAACTGAAATTTTTTTCCCAGAATCGGTAGATTACATATTATATAAACATCCGATTAACACCAAACTCTGACAAAAAATAAACTGTAAATTTTTCCCAGAATCGGTAGACACCATATTGAATAAACTTCCGATTGTCACCATAGTCTGACAAAAAGCTGAAAATCTTCCCAGAATCGGTAGACAACATACTGCATAAACTTCCGATTTTCACCAAATTACGAAAAAATAGGTGAAAATCTTCCAGAATCGGTAGACAATATAAAATAATAACTTCCGATTGTAACAGTGAGAAAAACATTTATACTTATTCTGACGGACTTCGTGAATTCATAACTTCCATCATAAGTGAATTCTTCACCCTTTTCCACTAAGTATCTTGTCTTTTTCATGAGTGTCTCCTATATAAACAAACATAAAATAATGTCAACTTCGTTTTAGTAAGAAAGATTAAACACCCGAGCGTTATACTTACAAATTGTTGGATCGACAAGCTTAAGTGGCTAGTGTTAAACATCCTCTTTTGTATCGTTATGTAATCATTTACCCCTTTTTGGACAAGTCGGAAACGATCATGAACTTGTTGGAGTGATCTTTGCTTTGGATTTCCATACTCTCGCACAAATTGGCTATATACCCTCGCCCAAAAGACTTCGGGTGTTAACCTTCCTGCTATGACATCTTCACGTCTTGTTTCACGATACCATGTTTTCACAATGACCAAATCTTCATCTGCGTCAAACGTTGCCATGCTTGTAAGTTGAGATATAGAATGAGTTCACAAGAGTAGACGATGGAAAATCTATTTGTAGAATACACAATGTTATATATGTGTTGTTTGGTGCATAAATAAGAAGAGTTTACCCTCCTTATATAGATGAGAGTCCCAACGTCTCTTTTTTTTTGAAAATATGGCCGTTGATGCGTACTTTTACAAGACTGTACTGAAATTGCGTACAATTATTACCAACAATCGGTAGTAAATGTTTGAACAAACCACCCGATTATTCGTAATCGGTAAACATGTATTGTTATATACTTCCGATTATAGGTTGTTTTGTCAACAGAGTTCTCAGTTTCATTAGAGTAGTATAATCGGAGGTTTCTCAATATGTCTTATCTACCGATTGTATGTGGTTTTCGAGGCACGGCTAGTTTCTTTTGAACGAACTAGCCGTTGGCGTATAATCGGTAGTTAGATCAACAATTAAAACTTCCGATTTTCATAAATATTTTGCAATTCATAACAATATCACCTACACATCATCATAATTTTACATTGAACTCCCTCAATTCTATTACAAGGTATTGTGATTAGCGTCGTGGACGTGTTGGACGAGTCCTAAACGGATTAAATCTTTCCATCGCCCTAAGGATTCTAAAATAAGCTTCATAACGGAAGCTTGATCTTTTCCATCTCCGCCATTCCCCGAGAGATCGTTCTATAACCTCATCATTGGTTTCACCCCTCAATCGATATTGATTCACAAGATAAGTTAAATGGACGAATTCTTGGACGTGTCCATTTATTGAACCAACTCGGCGAAAAGATCGGCGGAGTGACGGTTGTTTGGGTTACACGGTGTCGTCGCAGAATTTTTCGTGAATTTCCCCCAAATAACTCATACTCATTATGCCTCCTTGCTGCGTTCTTCTCCTCGTCTCGGATAGAATTGAACATAGCGCCTACATAAAGATAAATCTTCTTCGATCGTGAACTCCGTAGGATTAATGAATGGTTGGGCCATTATGTTGAAGATGATGTTGGAGAGAGTTTAAAGGTATTTGTATTCCATAGAGAGTAAAAGAATACAATCCTTATATACAGTTTAGAGTTCCAACGGTTGTATTTTGTTAGGCAACCTGTATAATCGGTAGTCAAATGAAGTACTTTAACTTCCGATTATACGATTTGCCCCAAATTTTGTTTTTGCGAAATGTCATTTTTTTCGAATTTGGGAACTAGAATAATCGGTAGCTAATAACCTACCGATTATACAGTTGCCCCAAATTTTGTTTTTGCATAAATCTCAATTTTTTCGAATTTGAGAACTATATTAATCGGTAGTTAATAAGACTACCGATTATACAGTTGCCCCAAATTTTGTTTTTGCAGAAATGTCATTTTTTTCGAATTTGGGAACTAGAATAATCGGTAGTTAATAAGACTTCCGATTATACAGTTGCCCCAAATTTCTTTCTTGGCGAAATCACCAATTTTGGGAATTTAGGATCTACTATAATCGGTAGTCTCGTGAGGTTATGTTCCTTCCGATTGTTATAGAAGCCAGATGCGTGTTTGCCACAAAATCGATAATAATCGGTAGTATAACATAGTTACTAAGCTTCCGATTAGTTATAATAATCGGGCACAAAATAGCTTCCGATTGTGTAAGGGCATTAACGTATTCTCCGCGTTTTTGGACATCCCTTAACGGTGTATATGGGTTGGGAATAAAAAAGTCGCCCCTAATTCTTTCGGGGTCGCCCCTAAAAGTGCCAGGTTTTTTTTGTACTCAGAAAGGGCAAAATTAACATCTTAATTACAGTGACAGATGTGGGGTGGCTTAGGTGGGCTACAACACCCCCCAAAGTTTGGAAAAGCTTGCTTAGGCAAGCCTAATTATCCGAAAATTATTGATTAGCCCAGGATAAAATTTCTAATTAGCCCATTAGTACGACATATTCACATAATTTCTTACGATTTTGATTAATTCTTTTAAAGTTTGTCATTTTATGTTTAGGTTAGTACTTAGAAATTAGAGTCAACAATGGAACTTACCCCCACTCCACCACAACTTTGATCAATTTAGGTCATGTTGTTTCCAAATATTTACCCAAATTTGGCCCATGTATAAACTAAAAATTAGCCCAATATCAAAATATATGTTAACATGATGTTTTCTTCCCATCTCATTTTTTTCTTTTTGCAAACAATAACAAAAAATTGATGTTTAAATGTCCTGATGCTCATGATCTGATTTGAAAACCATACAAATATATAGAAATACTTCCTCCGTCCCACCATTAGATGTCCTACTTGGTCTAAGATCTTGTCCCATCATTAGTTGACCTATTTCACTAATCAAGGGGATATCTCTAAACTACCCTTTTGATTGATTATCGGTATCATAAGAAATATGTATAATTTGATATTCATGTTATACTTATTACGTAGGTGTTTTAAAATGATTTTCAACAGTACAAAATTTACGAAAATCTATGGTATAGTTTGAGAGATAAATGATTTCTAAATTTTACAAATTATTATCCATAAGGGTATAGTTGTAAAAAATACTTAAAAACACTCATTTCATTCATTGCCTTAAGAATTGTGCAAACTTCAACTAGGTCATCTAAGACTGGGACGGAGGGAGTAACATTTAAAAATTTAGGGAGGCCTTCGGCCGCAATTTCATATAATAATACTAATTTTAATATACACGTTGTTTGCACAATTTAAAATATTATTAAGTAGTGTGTAGCGTATTTCTCATTGTAAATAATTTTCAGGTATTTAGACTAGTACAATCACGGTATACGAAAAAAAAATAGCCCACCCAGGCACAAAATCCTGGATCCGTCGCTGCTTAATTATCCATTTCAATATGGATGTTTCATTTCAACTGAGAAAACGAGTGGATATGGTGCTGGACTTGTGTCAGCTGAATACAGCTGACATTCAAGTGAATCCAAGTTATCCAAATTGGAGGTCATTAGCAATACAGTAGCGGTTTATGTAACTAGAAAAGCAGTCAAGGGTAAGGCAAAAATAGAATGCTTGATAGGAGAAGTGAAGTTATTGTTGGGGTGCCGGAAGGAAATATTTTCGGGTGCTGGATAAAAATGTTTTTCCATTTTACTTTATCGTTTACTGAGCAGAATAACCTGAATGCAAAAATTTAGCTTACAACAGGGGTTTTTCATGATTTATAAAGGGATACCACTATTAACGAGGGAGATACCAATTGAGCAATCCGAAGGTGATCTGTTAACATTTTTTTGTACTATATGGATTGGTATCACCCCCAATAATAGCGGTATCCCCTTTATAAATCATGGGGTTTTTGAGCAACACAAACAAGTAAAAAACACCTAATTTGTTGATTATCTAAGAAATTGGATTCTTTAACTCCCTCAATTGAGAGGACATTCCTCCATCTTGTATGATTAATGGTCTAGCAGTAGATAAATTATCTAATGTCAGGAAACTACCTAATCCTGCATCAGAGGGCTCTACTATAACCGTACCATGGGTTTCCAATACCGGAATTTGATTATTTATTTATTTTTGATATGATCTGCGCGGGATTCGAACCTATGACCTAACAACTCGAGAGTTCGACCCTAGCCAACTGAGCTATCCCCAGTTGGTTGAGTTTGATCTTTTAAATGGAACCAATTTACACACACAAAAAAAAAAAGAACTTTTAAAAGCAGGACTAAAGTGGAATAGCGCGTTTGGATACACACCCAGAAGTTGCTTTTTGACTTCTGGAAGCAAAAAAGTCAGAAGTTAGTTTGGGTAAACAATTTCAGAATGACTTCTAGAAGCAGAAAAATTTAACTTTTTGTGAAGCAAAATATTTTTACTTCTGACTTCTACTTCTGGAGAAGCAGAAGTCCGAAGCATATTTGTAACCAAACGCGCTAGAAGAGTTCCTCTCCATAAGCACTTTGATTTTTTTTTACAAACACAGTTTTTGGTAAAAGTTAATTTGTTACAAAAGAGCTTTTGATATAAAAGAAAAAAAAACAATCTCAGACGAGGCTTATAAGCAAGAAGTCAGTTTGGCCATGTTATTTTAAGATTTTCCCTATTTCCCATCCCATTTTCCCTATTTCCTATCCCTCTTAATTCCTATCCCTGGTTATCCTAAGTACCACTCGTAATAAAAATTTCATATTCTGTAAATACTATTTCTTGACTTTTTATTTACACCCAATTGTAAAATCATCCTACAACTAAATACAAAAAAGAAAACCAATTAATAAATCCCGTTTCCATCTTATCATCATCCACCACAACCTTATTCTGTTTCATCTCCATAAATCATCACCGGATTCCGTGTACATGTTGTCCAGATATTAACCATGATGGACGAGGGGAACTAGGCCCTCATGTTACTTAAAATTGGTTGGAGCATGAACTAGTTTGTCATCCACTAATATGTTTGTTAGATAGGATTCGAAGCATATGCTACTAGCTCGAGCAAATGTGTTGCCATCTTTTGTGCCAATTTCAAATAAAACCTACCGTAAATTGTTAACTGTGTATTTGATTAGCACGTTTTGGTAGATACGAAATACAATTGATAATAGTTTTTGCTTCAAAAATAAAAAATGGATAATAGATTTAGGATTGAGATATTCTTTTCCTTATTTTAATAATAGATTCTTCCATAATAATGACTTGCCGATTAGCAAATTGATGATGGACAAAAGATTAAAAGAAAAAAAAAGTGTATTGTAATGATCAATTGGAATCTAACCGAAAAGAAAATAAGCCTATTGTAATAATCAATTGGAATCTAACCAAAAAAAAGAAACAAGTGTACTGTAAATTTGTAATAATCAATTGGAATCTAACTTAGGGTTTCTAACTCTATAGTTTTTGGTTTTCTTTAATGAAAACGAGCGATGAACTACGAAGAAGAAGAAAAATAAAAATGGCAATAGTCTTGGTCAATATCAATTTCATTTTTATGGGTGGTATACAGAAAAAATCAGAATTGTAAAATAAATTGATTTTTGAAATTGTGAAGGGGATGGGAAATAGGAAAAATTGAGATGGGAAATAGGGAAAACCTATTTTAAAACGACTTTTAGAAGCAAAAAGGTTAACTTTTTACGAATAATACCCCTTCAAAATTTACATTCCTAATTATATAAGCCAAAAAGACATAAGTTAATTTGACGACATAATTTTTGTGATGCCGTATTTCCCTCTTCTTTTTCTTCTCTTTTTGCTACTTTTTTTTTTTTTTTTTTTTTGAGAATCAAATAAATTTTATTAAAGATTAATTCAAATTCGGATATATCCTCGTACAAAATATTCCTAATTAACTAAAGTTGAACGCGTAATTGGGGGATATGAATTACTTCCCCCAACCAAAGGTGGCTGTTAAGGGGTGTTTTTTGGGGGCGAAAATACTAAAACACCCTTAGATTAATTAAAAACATTATGAAAAGACTGTTATGCGCTTTCAACTAAAACATAAACATCAAATAACCCAAATCATATATCCCCCAATTCAAATTCGTACCGGCATATGTTAGTTCATCCAATTTTTTTTCTTCTCTTCATCTTCTTCCTCATCGTTCATTCTTCATCGACGATTAATCGTTGAATCAAAAATTTTCTTCGTCGATTAACATAACATAACCATGCCTCCAAGAACCAAATCGAAAGCAAAACCGAGAACCAAATCGGCTGCTCAACAAACACATGAACAAAGAATCGAGAACATTGCTCAACAACTAGAAGAGGACGCAGCGGGCGTACCCGGATGATCAAACACTCATGGCTTCTGCGAGAAGGTAAGTGATTTATCAACTCATTTATGATTGTTTTACTCGATTTGTAGCCATGGGTTTAGGTTAGAATCGCCAACAATAGCTGAAAAATCGTCGAGTTACTGAGAAAACCGCATTGGATCTTGGTTTGAATACCAGCTTGCCGGTTTAGGTACCGGCATAGAATTTGGGTCGAATACCATCTTAGGTTTGCATTCTGAAATCGAATTTTTATACCAAAGCATAGAATTTGGGTTGAATACCATACCTAGTAGTCAGCTAAAAACACTCGGGAACTTAATTGTGTGTACATAGGCATTATATCTAGTTTTCGTGAATGGGGTATTTTAAAACCGGCATTTGTTAGTTCAATTCGTAAATGCCAGGTATTACATAAAACATACGGGGACATCACCGAAATGGTGCTCAATACCGTCACATAATTTAGTTTCTAGACAATGCCGGTACAACGATACCGGCATGCTCGATATTTAAGGTTTTATCTTAGGTCCATGTTAAGGCATTGGTTTGTTTAGGAATTGGTATGTCGGTTCCTAAACCGCCATGCCTTTTCTCGATGTTTGTTTTGTTTGCTTATGTTATAGGTCAAGAGCCAAAGAAGCGAAGAAAGATAAAGGTCCTATCCTCACTAAGAGAAGGAGGAAGGACGGTCTTGATACTCCTCAGTCCCTGCCTCCACGGGGGAAAGACGCGGGTCGCAAAGAAACGTTTGGGGTTTCAAACAAGAGGATCAATTCGGGAGAGTGGTGGTGAACGTAGTGCACTTGCAATCCGTGAAGGTACTTTGGAACACATGAGGACGATGAGCATGATGGAGTGGAAAGTGAGGAGGAAGATGATGAGGTTCCCCCAAGTCAATTAGCAAGCCAAGCGAAGTTGGTGGGACTAGTCAACAACCAACACAAGGCAAGGACAAGGGCAGCCGAAAGCAGAAAGTTAAAGGTTGTCACCTTCCTCACCTTGATGACATGTTACCCGACCGCGATGATGGTAACATTTGGGATCAAGCTCCGAACCGAAAGTACTCTTTGGATACAAGCACTCTTGGGCTCGTACTATCTTTCAAACTTATGTAAGCATTTTTATTTTGTGCATGTGCGTTGTTTTATCTTTTACATCATCTCTTAATCGTATTATCTCATATTTGTAGGATCATACTAAGGCTGTGCGTGTTTGCGAAACCAAGCCGGGCCGAGTGGAAATTGTCGTCCCGAGCATGAAGATGTCCAAACATTAGTAAAGAACTCTGGTCTGTATTCTTTGGTTGAAAATTACGTACATGGCATATGGTTTAATGATTACAATTCAAACTTCCAAAAAAACAAAAGGTGGCGTATTAGTAAACCACATAAATCCAAATTACTCATCATCGCTCCCACACGTATGAAGTTGCAACTCCTCCTCTTCAAGAGGTTTCTTTGATAAGGCCAAAGCATCCCATAATTGGTGATTCTCCTCGTTCAACGCCATCCATCCCTTCCATATATTTGGATCTAGTTCCTTGTTTTTAACCATCCCACAAACGGGTGGCAATGGACAATTGTCCTTGAGTTTAAGAATGACGAAATGACTGCCGTTCACGAACGCCCAAACAACTCTTCTCGTCTTAAGGGATCCCTCGCATTTTTGCCACTTTGGTGTAAATGTTGTGACTACGGTGGGGGTAAAATAATGAACAACACAATTAAATGTATCCGCTACTAGATGCCCACAAAGCGGCATCCTCATCCAATATTGAGGAGGAAGAAATGCTATCTCCTGCTCGGGTCCTAACACTTGAGAACACATATCATCAAACACCTCGTCGTGACCAACCAATTGCTCATAAAAGCTCCTATTATTCACAAGTTGATCGGCCATCCTCATCCTAGCATATCGGCATGGTATCATTCCTTTACTAACAGCCGTCTCGAAGATTCCTAATTGTTCGGTGACAGCATGATAGCCACAATTTCCATCTCCATCGACATCATCCGTATACACAAGAAACTCGCGAATAACCTCAGGAAGTTGGTCTATGTAAGACTCTATCTTCGTATGGTAGTGTCTATAAGTCCTACCCGTTTGCGAATCCTTATACATCGTCATATTACCAACTTTTAGCTTAATTATATCCAAACCATCCTCTGCAATCCCTACATTCCAAATGTCTTTGATATTAGACGGGAGAATATTCTTCCTTGGCCTACCCCTTCCCCTTTTCCTTTGAACCTCGAGATACATCGACTATTGGTGTAGGTTGGAATGCTCACCTTGTTGCCCTTGGTTGCTTAATGTTGGTACCTTCGGCGGCCTTCCCCTTTTCCTTTGAACCCCGGATACATCGACTATTGGTGTAGGTTCGGAATGCTCAACTTGTTGTCCTTGGTTGCTTAATGTGGGTACCTTAGGGGGCCTTCCCCTTTTCCTTTGAACCGCGGATACATCGACGATTGGTGTTGGTTCGGAATGCTCGCCTTTTTGTCCTTTGTAGCTTAATGTTGGTACCTTCGGCGGCCTTCCCTTTTCTTTTGAACCTCAGATACATCAACTATTGGTGTAGGTTCGGAATGCTCACCTTGTTGTCCTTGGTTTCTTAATGTTGGTACATTTGGCGGCCTTCCCCTTTTCCTTCTAACCTCTGATACATCGACTATGGGTGTAGGTTCGGAACTCGCCGATTGTTGTTGACTTGATATCGGTTCCTTCCTCGGCCTACCCCTTTTGTTTGGAACGAGCGTTTCAGCGAATCTTGCTTCTGAAATCTCACTTGCACATAGATCTCGTTTTTTAGTTGCCGCGAGTTCCTCTTCACGTCGAGTCATTTGTTTTAATTCTTTTCTTTGTTTCTTCCTTGCAATTTTAGTTTGTGGTCTACCCTCCGGATCTCCCTTTGTTGGCTCTTCACTTTGTGCTATCCATGGCCGTGTAATTAGTCTTAGTTGGCTCAACAATACTTGTCGGCTAGCCGAGTTGCCACGTGAGTAAGCTTCATAAAATTCTAAATCCTCCTTTGTATCCCATGGTGATTGTCCGGAAGCTTCGGTAGGGGGAAGGTCGAAAGATAATTGCTTCCAAAAAGGATCAATAACATCAATAGGTATCACTACTTCATACTTCACAAGCATATGACGACACGGAAGCCCCAATGAAGACATGTGGGGACAAATACACACATCACCCGGATTTCTGTAAATTTTCTCATATTGCATTTGTCTCATCATATGTTTTATTGCCCAACGGGAGACGTAAACTCTATTCCTTGGAGCAACTTAGTATGTTCAAGAAATTGAGTCATCCTTTCCATTGAGCTTTTCTCAAAAGCCTTCTTGATCCTATCGATATCGGCCTTAAAGTGTTGCTCCATTGCCTCGGTGACCGTAACCACGTTTCCCTGGCCGGACTGGATGAGATCTTTAAATCTCCCATGAGAGGACTCCGCTATACTAGTTGCTTCATTCTCGTAATGTCTATAAAGATTTGTCCACGCACGCACAAATTTTTCCTTGAACTTATCCAACCAATTATCCCGACAATATGAGACGGCACTTGGATACACTTCGTTATATTTGGCAATAAAGTTGTTCAATATCTTTTCATACATGTCCTCGGTAAGAGACCAATAAACTTTCTCCCAATCCTTTAGAAATTCCAACCACCTTTTATGATTTTCATCGTGTTCTTTGTCGACTCGCTCTTTAATCTTTCCTCTTTCATTTTCTTCTTCTTCGGGTGATAGTTTCTCTTTGCGAACATCTTCCTCTAGTTGAGCAACCATTCTCTTCTTAATATCAGCCTTAGAGGGTTCAAACAAAGCATGACAATTTTTTTTCACATTTTCACCTATATGTTATGTACATAGGAAATTTTGTGCATCCGGATAAACGTCGGATATGGCATTCATTAGTGCGTTAAATTGATCGGTTATAATGACCTTCGGAAAACGATTTTCCGGGAACAATAATTTCAATTGCCGCAATGCCCAATGATAATTGTAATCCCTCTCGTTTTCCATTAAACACCAAGCCAATGTGAATGTTACCTTGTCCGATGTTTGCCCACGATGTTGAACAACGGCATGTTGTATTTGTTTGTCTTGTAGGTGCAGTCCATCATAAGAACATCACAACACGTATGAGCCAATTGTGAAAGCAAAGGATACGAAATGAATATTTGAAGCGGCTTGTTGTCCGGACCTCTTTTAATGATACGCGTGTAATTGTGATCCCAAACTATCTTCTCAAATTATTGCATAACACTCCTCCCTTCCCATTCCAACCTTTTAATGGTTGCTTGTGCGCTATAAATTGTCTTGAGTGAAGAAACGTTGGTCTTATCCTTTTCCTTGAAGGTTCGAGAATCACTCTTGGTTTGATACATGCTTTGGTCATCATCTTTACATCCTCGAATTGATCAGGTTTTAGCTTCGCAACTAGGGAGTGACCTTCAAAATCTTTTGGATCGGGGTGGTTGTGACGGCCAAACCACACCTTACATTCTCATTCTTTTTCTTCTACTTTTGAACCTCTTAGATAGAATACAAGCTTAAAGGGGCAGTCATCTTTCCGCGTAACTGTCTTGTATACCTTGTTAGTCTTCTTTTCATATACATAACCCTTTCTCTTATGGCTATTTTTCTCATTGTATTTTCCACTTCTCTCGCAAACCATCTCAAAACGAACTGATGAACGTTGGGAATTCCTCACTAAGACACACATGTATTAAGAGCCGTCGCTTTTGCCCAAGCAATTGCTTCCTTTTCATATTTTATTCCCTACATAAAGACAACATTATGGAGATTACAAGCAAATCCCAACATAAAATTGTAAAAACTAGGTGAAAGTATTGTTTGGTAACATACCTTTGCATTTTATAGTACTCACGTATCCCGATGGAGTGGTTTGGAGTTTGGTTGATCGTTGTAGGTAACAATCTAAGGAATGAATGAAAAGAAAATTGGATTAGTTCAAAACCGGCATTGTCGATAAGTAAAGTACACTGCCGGGATTAAGAACCGGCATAAATGGTAATTGACTTACTATACCGGTATTAGGTTCCGGCATACGAAGTTAAAGAAAAAAATGCCGGTATTTAAGTTCAAAATATCAATAGCTTCTGTATGTTTTTCATGTAAAACCGGCATCCTCGACATTTAAGTTGCTATGCCGGTATCGTAGACCGGCATTCTGTGTCATGTACTCACACTGCCGGTTTGAATATTCCATAGAATATTCGCTGGTAGGTAAAAAGTATAAATGTGTACCGGCATACAATCTTGGTTTGAATACCACGCCGGTATGTTCTTGAACAGTGGGGGATATTTTGTCCCGACATACAAATATCTATGAATACAATGTCGGATTAATGATACCGGCGTAGAATTCATACAACGAGCATCTCAGGTACTAAGGTTTTTAGAGACGAAATGACGGTTTCAAAAAAAATAATCAAATTTTCGACCTCTTTGAAGCATTACCTGTGTGTTGGGGTTGCTTGTATGCTGAACATGTTTACTTTCTTGAGTTGGTTCTTCACAAAACATTTCATGGTCACGAAAATAATGATTACAAGGTGTTGGTTCATCATACAACAATTGTGAGCTGTTATCATTAATCGAAGATTGAAGATATGATTGTTGTTGTAATTGAGCTAAAGATTCAATAATTTACAAGTCTCTCATCACAATCATCTTCCATTTTCAAAAAAAAAAATTCTACTCAAAATTTTTTTCCCTCATTCTACTCTCAACTAACCCACACAAATTCAAATAAACATAAATACACAAATTATATCCCCCAAACCATTAATATTTTACTAATCAGGATTAATAACTAATTATGATTAGGGAGGGTTAGATTAGGAATTAATAATTTAATTATATAAGGGGTAACCCAGCTAGGATATTTGGATCCCTATTTTGTCATTTAGCTATATCCCCAAATTAGATTCTATATCCCCCAATTACGCGTTCCTAAAGTTGTCCAATTTTGAATGATTTCAAGAATTAAGATACGATTCTAATATCAAAACATGACATAGGTACAACAAAAAAAAAAACTATTCCCTAAAAAATGAGCATCAACCGTTGATTTTTCCCGGCTCATTTTCAAAATGATAGATGGTAGTGTTATATTCAGAATGCGCTTATTTTTGAACGCGCGATTGTGGGATACTTTAACCAATTGGGGGATATAAATTACTTCCCCTAACCAATAATGTCTGCTAAGAGATGTTTTTCAGGAGAAAAAAAACTAAAATACCCTTCCCTCAAAATAAAAATCAAAAAACTTAAAATCAAAACACAAAATCATATCCCCTATTTCCATCTTCACCTCTTATTAATCTCTTTTAGGGTTAGGGTTTCATATTCCCAACTCTCTTTCAAATTCTAAATTTTTCCCACTCCCTTTCAGATTCTCTGGAGAAGATTCAACATAAAAGACATATTTGTTGCTAACGTGAAGACTCAGAGATATCTCTTTGTTCACTATGGTCAATCATCTCAACCAAAAATTTTGAACTCAAACATTCATACTTCTAATCTCTCCAAAATGATAAAGATTTCTATAAATCATTTTATAACTAATCAATTAACATAACTAATTATTATTAACCACTAAACCTGATTAATGAGGGGTAGATTAGGAATTAGTGAAAATACATGGATATGGGGTGACCTTGATTTACTATTTAAATCTCATTTTTGTCTTTTTGCTATATCCCCCAATTAATATAAGTATCCCCAACCGCGCGTTCATATTTTTGGTTGGTAAATAAGAACACGCAATTAGGGTATATGGAAAATTATCGGGGGATATGAAATACTATTTTCATCCTAAGAGTCATGCTAAGGGGTGTTTTTTAGGGACGAAAGTACTAAACCACCGTTTAAAGAAAATAAAAACATAAATGTAAAAACCCGAATTTATTCTTCTCATACTCTTATTCCCTTTCAACTTCTCTTCTCCTTTTCTGCGGACTCCTCTGTATGAAAACAAAAACAAAAATCCATCGTCGATTTCAACACAGTTTCGTCGTTGCTTCAAAAAAAAAAACAGCGATTAATCGATTTTATAAACATGCCTCCTCGAAAAAAACCTAATCATCGATAATTGTTTTTTAAAAGAACTCGTTCAGGTTAGAATCAAAAAGTGTAACTGAACATATTCAGTTTCAGTTGCCATGAATAAAATGCCGATTTTGCATATCGGTATAGTTTTATTATGAATAACATGTTGATTATGCATATTAGCAAAGTTTTAGTACGAAGACCATGTCGTTTTACTATGTCGGCATTGTTTTTAGTATGAATACCTTGCCTTTGTCATGGTCGCAGTTTCCAGAATTTTGCATGTACATATGCCAGCATGCTTGGTAATCAACCTTCTACACCGGAATTAATTTTCGCATGTTCTATAGAAATCTATCAATGCCGATAGCCAAGTGAAAAAAAAAATCAAATTTCTGGGAAATTTGCATTATGTGTCGGCATAGCAAGTTAAGTAATGTTCCATGTCGTAACCACTACCGGCATTCTCGATAATGAACATCATGTGTCGACAATGTAATTAAGGAGCACTCTTTATATAAAAAACGCTTACTACAATTTAAAATTGGGGGATATTGTGTGTCGGCATGGTTAAAGTATGATTTCCATGCCGATTAGGTTTCTGCCAGCATGGTATTCATATTTTTGCCATACCGTCACTGAATTTTTTCAGGCATAACAACGACGAATTCAATGAAAAAAATCATATTCCAATACATAATACATATACATGAGTATTTGGATCACTTGTATGTTCAGCTTGCTTAATTTCCTGCGTTGGTTCTTCACCTACACCTTCATGATCATTAATATCTTGATTTAATGTTGTTGCATCAACAAATTCAATGATAGTGATTTATACTAATCATTATCAAACTAATTTATTAACTTAGCTATAAACATGATTAACTACTATAAGTACTACTAATGACATATGTGCGATGCACATGCTTGAATTTTATTCATCCAACAGTACTAAATTTGAAAGTCATGAAATTTTTTTCCCAAAACAAAAATTTAATATTCTTATTTGTACTCGTTACGTAGATAATTGAAATAGCTTTTCAAATATATAAATTTTACAAATATCCGGTGTATATTTATCGGCAGTGCTATTTGGCTCCCTATTCTCCTCCCTACAATCTAAACTCCACATTAGGGAATGGTGAACCCCACCTGAACCTGAATGCGGATCTCGATATGGATGTGAGGCTTAGATTAGAGGGAGGTAAATAGGGAGGTGGAGAATAGGGAGCCAAATAACATTTCCGTATATTTTGAAAGATATTAAATTTTTAAAATTTTGATATTTTTTTAGAAACAATAGTATTCATGTCAATATGTAAAAAAAAATGGGGACATCCGAGTAATTTAGGGGGGTCTCTGATAAGCACGTATGTGCTACTTTTTACACCCATATTTATATTAGCTAGGATTCGGTATTTTGACTACTAACACTATTTTAGTGCTTTTGTAGAAAGTACAAGTGAATTCGATCATCCGAAAAATAAATGGCTTAACTTTACGAGCAATAGGCGTTTGCGGCGAAAACAACCAATGTACTACTTATGGCACCGGAATGACTAAGAGAGAGACGGAGCTTCATCACTGGTTGGGCTGCCACGTTAACAATTTATGGTGTCAGCACCTAGCCATTATTTCATGGCCCGGGAACAATTCAAGCACGTCTCCACTAAAATCTAAGAGGTAGGCGTGATGTGTCAAATTCTCCTCTACATCTCATTTCTTATATCAAAACAGACTGGGATTCCGAGAACCATCGCTTGGGTGCTTTTCGTCTTCTTTCTGCCGGACCTGGACCTAGATTGCATAGAGAAATGTTGGTGAGTAAAGACAAATGGGAAGATACAGATGGTGAATAACATAGATATTGGATTATGGAGCTCTCTACAGCAACGAAGTCTGATCTGTGGGGTTCCTATAGGCTATATGGTCTGAAGTTGGATCCAAGTGAAAGTTCTCAATGAAGAAAAATGGAGACGGACTGGAGCTTCGAAACAGCGGATAGAAGATGGGTTTTGTCTGCCGGCAATGGTGTTATCTCGAATGGGTTTGGATAGTGAAGGATAGGTTCTCAGGCTGAGCTGTTGCTGCCAGTGAACAAGAAGATGCCGAGAGCCAGACGGACAGAGAACAAGGGAGACGATTGAAGTAGTTCAGGTCTCGGGAAAGATAAGCAGTAATGGCTGGTTCGATGGTCTGCCAAGGTTCTCTCTAGGGAATTGTATCGACTGGTGGTGGAGGGATGAATCTGCTGATCGTTACACTAGGGAGAAACGTGAGCAGGTTGAGTTCAGTGTTGGTGGTTGGACTTGTTTGGCCGGAAGAATAATGGTTGCAGTCGGAGTTGATTGAACTGGCAGCGGTGATCTCTATGAGCTGTTGAAACTGGTGGTGGTCGTGGTGGCCATGTATGCATGAAAGCAGATGGATTCCATGAACTGTTGGTGGTTAGTGCAACAAAGCAACATCGAAGCAAAGAGTTGGTTTTGCCGGCGAAGGGTAATGGTTCAAGTCTGGTTGAACTTTAGGCAAGTTATTTCCGTGTACACAACCAAGTTAGTGGCGCTGTTAACATGGTGAAGTTGGAGGTAAAGAAAAGCTCGGAGGAAGAGACTTGAGAAGGTTCTGAGATTAAACAAGAAATGGTGCTTTCGACCTGTGACCGGAACTAAGAAGGGCAGGTAAAGTGCTTTCCGCTGCCATGAATTTGTGTTGGTGAACGGAGGCCGGCGGAAATTCAGTTTCTGGGGTGGATTTGCCAGAGCTTGTATAACAAGCGGGTGACGAGAATTAGAAGAATGGAGACAAACTGGAATGGATTCTTACTGCGAGTGTCGCCGATGGACAGAGATTAAAGAGTGGTGTTTCAGTTAGAAGAGGAGTTCGAAGTGAAGAAAGAAAGGCATGAATGGTGATTCGGCGACCCGAAATCGAAGGCTGAAATGGGTGCTAGCTTAATTGGTTGTTCAAGGGTTTGTTGTGATTGAACTTGGAAGTGATTTGAACGGGAAAGGAGCAGAAAACGAATTGGTGCAGTGGCCTGAGCTTGAGAAGAATAGAAGTGAGTTGGTTTTGCCAGTGAATGGAAGTGATGCCGAGATGGAGAGCTGGCAGTCGTGGTACTTAGGTGGCCAGGGAGAATCGAGTTTGCAGCTTGTGGCCAGATCTGGAAGGTGCTGAGATGCCGGTGTTGAGAGAATGTCTTTTAGGAGATGTTGGATTAGATGATGCGGCTGGCTTGTGTGCCGCTACTGAAGTTTGATGGATATCTTAGTTGTGGCCAAGTAAATACTTAGATGGTCCAGGCAAGCGGTGGAGCTTAAAGTTGGAAGCTGCATTCGGGTCTTTGGGATGGGCCTTGGAAGATGTCGCTAGGGCTTGACGGAACTTGTTCTTTGGACGAGTATATATCAACAACTGAGACGAACAGAAGAAAAAAAAAAGAGAGGGAGGAGGCCGAGGAGGCGGCCACAAAGCCGTGAACAGGAAATAGGGTTTGCAATTTGTGTTTCCCTTTCTTTTGATTAGCTTGTCGTTTTGATTTAAATTTGTTTATGGCTTTTAAGAAAGCCATGGCTAGCTAGAACCATGTTAGGGTTTTAGGTAGAACCCAATTTTATTATGAAAACTCTACATTTATATGCTTGATAATGATTTGAATGACTAGTAATTTATCTTCATAAAAGCTTGCATCTAATTGTTTATGTGATTTTCTTGATTATTTATGCTTTTGAATTGATATTTCGTGCTTCGGTTAAATCCCTAGACGTGGTATGCAAGGATAGATAGGTAATGCTTTAGGATCACTACATAAGAAGCGAAGGGCATTACAGCGGAGAAACAATATTTAAAAATGCATGAAATATATTTTTAAAGGATTAGTAGAGTTTGCATAATTAATTGGTGGAAACCGAAAACCCTAATAACCCCATTCTCATTTGTTTATCATTAGAATTATTATTATTTCATTTTGTTCCAAATTTCTGAAAAAATGGCTAAAACATCATCTTGTCGATTGGTTACTTTTGATATTAGTTAGTAGTAGTATTTCACACTCCTCGTGGGAACGACCTGTACTTGCCATCGTTCTACTAGTTAGACACTGTGCACTTGCAGTATTTTATTGTAGGTTTCCGAGCCTACCAGTCTCCTACCAAAAAGAGCTATTTACTTTGTAGTAAGATGATTAGTAAGGGGTAAATTAGAAATTATATAAAATATATGGATAGGAGGTACCTGCGAATTACTATTTAAATTCTTATTTTGTCTTATTAGCATATCCCCAATTATTTTTTCTATGCCCCAATTGTGTGTTCGTAAATAAGGGTTCGTAAAAGAAAATATATGTTCGTAAATAAGGGTTTGTAAAAGAAAATATATCCCCAGAATATTAGTTACAAATCCCTTGCAGTTTAGGATTATTCAAAATAATGCCCAATATCAGAATAAAAGCGTGAGGAGATCCACCCTCGATTATGAGTTCATGTAATTCTTAAACTACACCATTTTGGCTGATTAGAAACAGATTCTACATGTTACAAAACAGGGTTGTAACAGGCAGGTTCTATTTCAAAACATGGCATGACAAATTTTTGTAAAGGCCTTGTAGCTGTTACGAGTTTTTGGTTGTAATAGCGGTTGTAACAGACACCGGCTGTTACTACGTGGAATTTCGTAACAAGCCCCCGCTGTTACAAATTCTTTGTAACTGGGATGTCGTAACAGGGCTCAGCTGTTACTAATTTTTTAGTAACAGCAAAAATATTACTGCCAGTCAACATTGACCTGGTCAAAATTAGTCAGTATTGACCAATTTGACCAGGTCAACCTGACTGGCAGTTCATTTTTTCCGGAAATAAGCCGGAATTCCAAAATAATTACCATCACATGTCTGTCATTCAATCCATACAAATTCTTGTATTACATATTTAACAATAATAACTTGTTCTATTCTTTCAACATCTTTAGAGAATTCATAAGGTTTGAGGGAATACAACATCTGCTTAGAAATTTAAGAGAATGCCTAAGCTATGTGCGGCTTAAAACTCATACAACATTTGTTTACAACTTAAAAGCATGTAAGATAAAACTAACAAGCGCATAACTCACATAACAATCTTTGCTTTCTCCTGCATAATATTTCTCTCGCAAATCTGCAACACTTCGCCTCACCTGCTCCAACGTTACGTCTAAGCAGAAAATTATATCAGTTAGGAAAGCTCAATGAAAAACAGTCCACAAACACTTCTTAGCCAAACCAAGTAAACATCAGCTACAACAACAAAATACACTAAAAACACAGGATATATATTTCTCCCTAAGTTCAGCAGCCCATGGTTATGCATGGTAGAAGCCGTCATAGCCTACACAAGCCTCTACTAGAACCACATGCTCAAGGAATTTCAACAAAACAGTTCAGTTTTTCTATTTTCAACTCCAGCAATTATTACAGATGTGGATTTCAATCTACAAAGCCACCAAACCTCACAATGCACATTCAAAAATCTGCCATAACTAGATATCTTAAAGCCTAATAAAGTGTAATAACGCAATTAGAATTAATAAAGACAATGACAACAATTACACAGGCACGAACGAAACCACTAAGGGCAAAAAAGTGGAGAACTGAAGCATGGTCTATCGCAGTAATAATTCTATTGTAGCAGAACTGCAAAACCATCAGACCAAAGAGGGCACTCTCATTCTCCTGAAAGAAATTAAACACAATGTTAGTGCTTTGGGCTGGTGTAACGAGCCTGTAGAACAAATTTTTTCTAATTCAGTAATTTGGTAAAGAGCTTACGTGGCCTACCAAGTGCAAAGAAATATATGAAATATGCAAAGAAATATATAAGTGTAAAACTGGGGACACCAAGTAATTACCAAAGAGATGAAGATTGAAGAAGTAAACTAGTTATTTACCAAAAGAAAGCTGGTAATGAAATATGGCATTGTTGTAGTGTCCGTCTCTCTGGATCACAGCGTAAAAAACAGAAACAAATCGACCAATCTTAGTGTAAAGTAAAACATGAATAGAAAACAGAACACGAAAAAGAAAAAAATGAGACGGTGACAAACATGCTCATCTAGTCTAGGATATGTGAAAGACAAGAACTTAGTAATGAAATTAAATGACAATCACGCATTTGTAAGCAAAGGATACGTTGGGAAGAGAGGATTACTATAAAACCATACCTTCAAAAGCTCAGACAATCTAGCTAATTCTTCTCTCGGAAGAGCCAAATCTCCTTCTAGGCGATCCTGTGCAAAGGGAGTTTGAAAACATAATACCTCGCCGTAGGTTCTCACTGCTAGCACCAAACTTTGCCTTCAGATCCACCTCTCACACAGCTTTAGCAGCAGCTTTAAACTGACAAATCCACCAGTGATGTGAATAGGCAATATATTGACAGGTGAGATGATAAAAAATAGGGATTCATTTCTCAAATTGTTTGGTGATTCAGGTTTTAGGAATTACCTGATTCAAAAACTCGTCAAGTCTTCTAGCAAGCCGAATAATACTTCCCTCAAAGATATTAGTCATTTCTATAACCACAACAAAGGTTGCACCCTGTATAACCTCAGCAAAGGTTGCACCCTGGAAGCCGACAATAATGTGAATTAAAGGTTGCAAACCAGCAAATTAAAAGAGTTGCATAACCTATTAACTAAAAACTGAACTAAACATATTTATGACAGAAAGTATAAAAATATTTGCATATGCTCCAAAATATAGAAAAATAAATGGGTTATTCAACAAATAAAATGCCTCTTACCTTTGACCAATAGTAGATCACATCCATCATATATAGTCTTGTTGTTGATTCCACGTATTCCTCGACATCTTCCAATTTACACTCTCGTTGTATCTGAAAGATATCAAAGCATTTTAAGCCTCATTCACTTAACCAGATAACCAACAAACAATTATACAAAAACTTAGCAGACATATGCGATTCTTCTTGCACTGTCTTGGAGTTGCAGTAATGGCTTCCCAAGTTTGGTTCTTAAATGTATTTTTTCATTTGATCGATCTCCGGGAACAGAACAGCTCGCAAGAGCTACAAATTGATGGGGATCAAGATCATTAAACGTACCTAAGGATGTCTGTTCAGTAAGGACTAGTATACACAGCTAAAGTACTCAATATTGAAGTCGATCCAGTGATTTATTCCAAAAGTGAGAAGACAGAATCATTAATTCACCATTGAACATCAATTAAGAAGTTCATCTCCTGTGTCTATCAGACAAGCAGCCTGTCTCTTCAACTGCACAACACCATCAGCATCACTATGGCCAAGCTTTTTTAAGACCCAAGATCGGTTTTTCAGCTCGTCGCAGAATTTTCGAAGCTGCAATTGCAATTCAACAATTAAACTTCAAAACCATGCAAAGCTAAGGAAATGTAGCCTGAGTTGATCCAACTCAATTCGCAATATGAATTATTTCAGTCACCTTACTCGCAACAAACATGTGTTGTATTAAATTCCTGATTAGAATGTTATCAGACTATAAGTACTAAAAGAGAACTTTATTGGAGAACACCTATTGAAATGCACAAGAAACCTGTGCTGCTTATATTTCACTAACAGTTGGGTGCAAGAACTATTCGATACAATGTGCATTCCAGATGCAAATATACCTGGGAGCCGTGCATCTTCGATTTTAGTTGTTGAATCTCATGATTCACCTCTGCTTTTCGTTGGAAACATTTGACTTGCTCCTTATTTTGAGAAGACTGCATAGGAAAGTAAGCAAACATTTTTCCCGTTGAATTAGTGGTGCTACAGAAGTATATACTGCACCAGGGGATCAGAGTACATACATAAAGATCAATTATACAACTTTCAAAATCGCAGAAAAAAGGAAAGATATAGTAAAACTACAAAGTTGGCGTTACAAACCTTATGTACTGGATGATCATGTAATTTCTTCTCAAGTTCCTCAATTTGACTCATCACATCAACAAATTCTTGGTCCTCAATGGCCATATCCTATAAAAAGGTGAAAAAGTTGAAAGTACGTAAGAAACAAAAAGCTTGTTTGGTCCGGAAGTGCTAATACACTGCTGGAATGGACCTAGTTCCCAACTCCTGCACTGCCACATTTTCCCATTCATGTAATGAGAACCATTTTGCTATTCAGATTTGCCCAGCTGACAAGATCAGTGAACTGACCCTTAGTAAAAATTGTTGCTTAACATGAGCTTCAACTCACCACGTACATTTCACCCCTCTCCCCAGGACGAGATGGGGATGGCTTGGAGCGAGTCCCATTTTCACTTGATCCAGGAGAACAATGGAGCAACGCATCCATTATGTAATCACTACCGCGTGAAGAAGATGTTGGTAAAGTGCTCGAGGCTGATGAAGGTTTTCTCACCACATTAACCACCACTCCCCAACCCCAGTCAGTTGTACTTGCACCAATAGAATCATTAAAGTAGGCAGGGACTCTAACAAATGCGTTCTTAACAGTAGAACCAAGGTATGCCTCAGCAATATCATGCATTTGAATCAAGACTATGGATGAAATTTCCTCGGTAGCTGGACTAGAGAGAACCTTGAATGGCCAGTACTTGATATCACGCTGGAAAGTGGTGTCACTGAATCTCCTACCAATCAAATGCTTGGCATCTCAGATAGCCAAACAATCACATTAGCAATAACTCTTGACAAAGAAACATATTTGGTAAACTACCATCAAAACATGTAACTATATTCTCTACTCATGGATAGATAAAAAAAAAAAAAAAAAAAAAAAAAAAAAAAAAAAAGATTGATATTTCATTCACACTTAAAGATGGTGATATGGAAACTCTTAAACTTATTTCCATTATACGCCTTAATTGAAAATTCTTCACCATCATATTTGCTTTGCCTTGCCTTGCACAAAACAGACTCAAATCAAACTCTCAGCTCAAACCCAACACTCCATGTTATGGATTCATATCATCTGTTGCAGCTTCATGACACCAACTGCTGCACACAACCATTCTAACCATCAGTGCAATCACCTTAACCTGCAGTTCCATCATCTTCTTCTCGTCTCAACCACATGGTCACAACAAACTCAAGATCCCTGCAGTCTCACATCAACTACCAATAGCTCCAACACCGTATCCAATCTCAATACCACCCACAGCAAACACCAATTCTTTTCTGCAATAATGCCATCAAATTAAATCATTAAACTTCAATTAAAATCCAAACTCTAGCCATTCATTCTTGATTTCAAATAAATCATTACATACCCAAATACTCTCATCAAATTCAGGATAAATGTTGCTAAGGATTTCCTTGAAAAGTGTATGATACTCAAGGAACCAACAAAACTAACATAATACTTCCTGGAATGCACGAACATATGAAGAAAAGAACACTAAATAGAAGAACAAGCAAGTATATTAAATCAATCACATGTATATTACATATAAATCGAAAGACGAACGAAACCCTAATCGAGCGAAAACCTAATCGAAAATCTCAGATAAAATTGAAACCCTAAACGAAAATCTCATATGAAATTGAAAATCTAATAACACATCAACACCTTAATAAAACCCTAATCGAAAATAATAGATCGAAACCCAAATCGAAACAAATATTGAAAGCTTTTAAACACTTGCATCTTCAGTTTTAGATCGAAACCCTCAAACCCTCAAACTGAAACCCGAACTTCACTTTCAGGCTGAAACCCTAAACTCGCTTCTACGGAGATAAAGAAAGTGGAAAGATATAAGAAAATAACAGATTCAAACCCAAATCTAAATACAAATCACTTACATCTTTAGCTTCAGCTTCAGATCGAAATACTCTAACTGAATCCCAAACTTCGCTTCTGCAGAGATGAGAAAAGTGGAAAGAGAGAAGTGTGGTTCGAGTGAAAACAATGAAAAGAGATGAAGTGCGGTTCGAGTCATGTGTATGATTATATATGACCAAGTGACCATCTCAGCTAAGCTCATGTGCAACTGTGACCAAGGGATGAAATATCCCCAGTTATACATTGCTTGGGTGGAAAATATGAAGTGTGACCACCCACGCACACGGATGGCACGTGGAATCATATCCGGCCATTAATTCGTAACAAACAGATAGACGATTTTACAAAATCGACAAGATTTGTAACAGTTGAAGTCAGCTAAACGATTTTGTAATAATGATTTCTATTAACCAGAATCGCTAGTAGGCTTTTACGAATTTGAGTTACAAATCTAAGAAAATGGTGTAGTGTTAATACAAAAATCTTTTGATTTCATTTTCGTAGGAAAGAACTTGTATGCCCAATCTGTGTGGTCTGTTATTCCAAATGGGCATCTAGCTTTGCAGGTTGCAACTGCTAATCCTAATATTGAGGACTGGATAGGTAAGTGGCCTTATAATAGCCAAGATGTGAACACACAGATAGATATCCTGACTACAACATGGGGTATATGGAGAGATAGATGCTTCGAAACATTTCAGCAGGAATACTCAACTAATTACTAGGGCTAGATTAGCAATCAAACCGACCAATGAGACTATAGTTTCTATCTCTTCTGAGAGTGCACAGTCATCTAACTCTACTAGTAGTTCTCAGAATATTCATCCCAGTGTATCTTGTCCATTATCTATCCAGCAATAACTTGTTGATTGTCGCTTAATTTATTGTGACGCTTCTTTTGAAAAAGACACCAATAATACTGGTAATGGTATTTATATAAGTACATGAATAGGTAGCTACAAGGGATGCAAAAATGTCAATTGCTTTACAAGGTTTCCAAAGGAGGCAGAGTGTCTGGCATTTCTTGAAGCTATAAGATGGGTGAAAAGCAAAAATCTGACTTCCATTAGCCTCTATAGTGATGCAAAGAAAGTCATGGACTATTTGGAAAATAAAACGAATAGCCTATGCTGGTTCAGTGGTACCATTCTAGATGATTGTCATTTTCTTTTAAACTCTTTTTCATTCATTCAAACTAGAAATCTTAGTAGAGATTTTAATTCATTAGCTGATAAAGATGCTAAGCATTGTAGAAGATCAAACTCTGGTAATGAGTGGTAGGATATCATCCCTGATTTCCTGCCAACTCAATTGCAGCTCTAAATATTATTAATATACAATGCCTTTTTCGTAGCAAAAAAAATGTAATAATAGTATCTTTAACCATCTATCTAAATATGGATGCTTCATTTCAAAGAGAAGCGAGTGAATATAGTGTCGGTCTTGTATCGGTTGGATGCAATAGACATCCAATTGAATCCAAATTATCAAAGTCACCAGCAACAGTAGCTCTAGCTAGTTGTAACTAGGCCAAGCACTATGTAGCAACATTTTTCTTGGCTATATCTATAGTCAAAGGCAAGAGGAAAACCAACCCTTATAGACACTGGTCAAGGATGGCAAAAATTGAGTTCGTACCATTAGATTTTTTGGTTCACCACTTATAAAACCTTGCATTTTAAGGGGCGATCCCTAGAGAATTAGGGGCGACTAATAAAACAAAATAGGGTCACCCAAACCTAAAATCAACCCACCCCTTATCTCCCGTTTTTCAAAATGGCGATTCTACCCTTAATAATCGGTAATCAAATTTACAATCGGGATAAATTTGTTATATAGAGGATTTTTTTATTTTTTTAGTTTGAATGCCATGAACAACCCAAAATCGGTAGATAATGGAGTACCATATCCACCGATTGTAATCTACTAAACCAAAATATATGTATAGTCGGTAGAAAATAACACTTAATTGGATTTCAATATTACAATGTAGCCCCAAAATTGGATTGTGCCAAAATTCTTAAATTTTCGAATTCTCTACACAAACATAATCGGTAGTAAATGAAGTTTATTTAACTACTGATTACAATCATAGGTAAATGAAGTTCGTATAACTTCTCGATTATAAAGGAGCCCTAAAATTGAATTTTGCTAAAATCCTTAAAATTCCAAATTCTATACACAAATATAATCGGTAGTTTAGTGATGTTCATTATCTACCGATTGTGGTAGTAGCCTCAAATTCAAAAATTTCAAAAACCAATGGAATTTTGGATTTCTCTATTTTCACAATCGGTAGTTTTGTGATGTTTATTATCTACCAAATGTATAATCGGTAGTTGCGTGATTTTCATTATCTACCGATTGTGGTAGTAGCCCCAAATCCAAAATTTTCAAGAACCAATGAAATTTTGAATTTCTCTATTTTCACAATCGGTAGTTTCGTGATGTTTATTATCTATCGATTCTACAATCGGTAGTTTCTTGACCATCTCATTATCTACCGATTGTAGTAATAGCCCCCAATTCAATTTCTACAAAACTAATGTAATTTCAAATTTCTCAAACTTTCACAATCGCTAGTATAGTGATGTTCATTTTTTACAGATTGTGATAGTAGCCCCATTTTTTGCAAAAAAATGAAACTTCGAGTTTCCGTACTTTCACAATCGGTGGTTTTGTTATGTTTATTATCCACCGATTGTGATAGTAGCACAAAGCAATGAAGAGGGAAATAAAGTAATAATTGTTGCTGAAACCAATAATCAACTACCGATTTTAAGAGGGCATTTAGGTATTTTTCTAAGTCTACTTTATTAAGGAAACCGAGTCTCCGTCAGCCATCTCTTAGATAATGAAAGTTTCACATATGTGAATCACTCACTAGCCAAGAGATATTTTTTGGCTACACTACAGCCAAGAAATATACGGTAGTACTTGCTCTAAGCTATAATGTAGCCGAGCCAAGAGAATTAATTTCTCATAATAGGTCAAGCATTATGGTACTGTAAATCTCTTGGCTATAATATTCTAGCCAAAAGATATGTGTAAACTCAGTTTCCGTAAAATAATATTAATATATTCCGGACCCATCATTAATACCCACTTTTTATGCGGGGTGGACCCAAAATTCCGATTAACGGAAACTCAAACTAAGCTAAGGCAAGGAATGTTCCTCGGATAGGTTTTTGGTCAATGAAGAAGTGAAGTTATTGTTTAGGTGCCGGAAGGAAATTTTTTCGGGTGCCGGATAAAAATGCTTTTTCGTTTTTCTTTTGTGAATAATGTACTTCCACTGAAATGCAAGACTTCAGTAGAGATTTTTTTTCTTTTTCTTTTTTTAATGTATTGAGCGACACAACAAGTAGAAAACCCTAAGCTGCTGATTATCAAAGAATTTGGATTCGTTAACTCCCTCTGTTCCCGTACTCGATCTCCCCCGGTAACCTTTCTGAAATCCTTTTTTTTTTTTTTTTTTAAGTAATTGGATTCATTATACTATGACGTTGTTCAATTTAGAAATATGGATTTGTTCAATTTAGAAAAATGAATTGGTGACTGGTGTGGGTCTTGCGTTTTCATCATTTGTGTTGAAGTTTTGGGACAACCGGATTTGCTGAATTGTGTTGAAGTTTTGGGGGAATTTGATTTCTGAGTTGGGGTTTTGTGTTTTGTAGGTTGAAATCGTTTTGGAATTAAAATGTTTATAAGAAAACCACCACTTCCTAGATTGCTGCTAAACAATGTCTCATGTATGAGAAATGCCCAACTAATTCTCCGAAACATTAACGCGTCAGTCCATGACGGAGGTGCACTTGTATTAACAGGAACAAATGGTGCAGGCAAATCCACTTTCTTAAGAATGTTAGCTTGTTTCTCAAGACCCTCAGCTGGAGAGATCCTATGGAACGGTCACGACATTACAAACTCAGGAGTTTTTGAGCAATACAAACTCCAACTCAATTGGTTATCCCTCAGAGATGCTGTCAAAGAGAAATTCACTGTTCTTGATAATGTTCAATGGTTTGGACTTAGCAAAAAAAAATTCAATGGTTTGAAGTCCTTGAAGGAAAGTATGGTAAATCAAAGGCAGCTTTGGAGCTTACGGGATTAGGCAGGCTTATTAATGAGAAGGCAAGGATGCTTTCTATGGGTCAACGCAAAAGACTCCAGCTTGCTAGAGTAGTTGCACTTGATCGTCCGATTTGGATACTGAAGGTGTGAAATTGCTTGAGTACATTATTGCTGAGCATCGAAAGAAAGGCCGGATCGTGTTCGTGGCAACTCATTTGCCTATCCAGATTGAGGATGCGATGATATTGAGGTTGCCAGAGAGGTTTCCGAGAAGGAAAACCATGGTTGATTTGCTTGATTGATTGTGGAAAGATGTATGGAGAGGGTTATCTAGTGGTTGAGACTGTTGAGTTGCAGAGGAAGTGGGCTTTTATCCCTTGAGGTAATACCTAATCATATTTTATATCCCACTCCCTAATAAGAAATTTGCTGTTTGAAGTCTGTACATATTATTATGGATTGAATTGCTAGATTATAATCCTTGAATTACGGAAAATAGTAGTAGTTAGGCATAAATTTTGAACTTCTCCTTTCCGAAGATGCTTTATACTCGACAAATACTTCCTGTATATGCAATGAGGTCAGTCGCTGCTTCATCATGTATAAAATTGTTAATGTCGTTTTCTGCATCATTTCTTATGGGAAATGTTGTAGTTCTCAATCACATCTTTGCAGGATTCATGCCTTATTGGGTACTATAGTAAGAGATTGTATCCGGGTGTAGGCGTTCCTTCTGCTTAAAGTATCACTAGAAGTTTTACGACATTAGCAATTCATCATAGACTAACTAAACCATGAATATTTAAGTATTGAGGAATCCATATCTGAAGCATAAGCTCCAGTTCTCCACTAAACAAGCAGAAATGCGGTATAGAGAGAGACTGACTTCCTTGAATATATACTCCAATGCCATTACTGTACTAAGATTATTATACATTTTGTGAATCAGTAGTTTCTCCAGTTTGTGTTTAGTTTATAATGCTTTAGACATTAAATTGTATTATGCAAACCAACTATCTACATTTCATCAGATCTTCTGATTTATGTGGCCTTCTTATCCTGGGCACGTTATTGTATTGACGAGTATTTTCTTCATCTATTGGCAGGTTCAGTTCTTATTGATGGTCTATGCGGAGGTTTTTATTTAGATTGGAAAGTCTTCAGGGTCATGTTGGTCTAGTTTCTCAGGACACGATTGGTGCATATTTTCTTTTCTCTGCAGTTCTAATGGGTTCTACACTATAAATACATTTCATGTATTAACATCTATATTATTATAGAATCAACTTTATTTGGACCTGGTATTCTGTAATTGCATTTCATCGTTCTGCTTGTTTAAATATTGGTTTAAATATGTTCCAAAAAAATAAAAATTTGTTTAAGTTTGGTATTTCCTAGGTAGTTTATCATTGTCTATACATGGAAAGAATGTTGACATGTCCTTTTCAGATACTTTGTTCAGGCACAGTTGCTAATACCTTTAGATGCGAAGATTTGTTTGGGAATAATCATTATGAGAAGGTTGAGCATGCAGCAGTCACAGCGAATGCAGATGAGTTCATCGGAAGCCTTTCAGCAGGATATGAAACCAACATTGGAAAAATGGGTTCATTTTGAGTGGTGGCCCAAAACAGAGGTGAAATTTCATACCCTATACATATTCAGTTTAAGCATGACAACACTGTTTACTCATTCTTTACTCATTAATAAATCTGAACTCAAACCAAACCTTAATTTTATTGCCTACTGTAGGGTAGCTTTACCTTGAAAGGGCTAACAAAACAAAATTCCTCTGCACTGTTTTGGATGAAGCAACTTCTGCTCTTGATAGTATATCTGAGCTCTTAGTACAATAGACGTTTGAGCGGGTGAGGGAAAACTGTACTGAAAGAATAATAAACAGAAGTTTATATATGATTCCTCTGAGTTTTTATTATTGCTTGAATAGATGTCGAACAACAACCTATTGCCTAACATCTTGAGAGAAAATCTGTTGACTGGTCCTAGTTATATGGATCAGAAGAAGAGAAATTGAACATTGCACTTATTGCTCATGATTATAAGTTTGTTGAAGTTGACGATGGTCGAAGGAGGATGCTTTTGCAAAATGGTCAAAGGCTAATTATTTGAAATGGTGAATGACTAGTGTTTTGCAATTTAGCTACAAGGGCTATGAGTATGTTGCTATATCTTTAAAAGCCTCCCCGGGATGCTTGCAGAAAAACGGAAGCAACTATGAAACTTATGAACACCGAGATGGTAAAAAAAGAGACACCTGTTCGTTAGCATGTGTTGTATATGATGTCTTTGGTTAACGAATTGGATGTTCCGGGAGCTACTGTGGATGCTGATATGAAAAGAATGGAACTAAGGACAATGTCCTGAGGTCTCTCTTCAACTGCGGCAAACTTGTAATCATGTGCAGTAAGTTAATTTCTTTCCAATCCCATGATAGGGACCAGTCAACTGATTTTCTCTTAAAATTTTAGTTACTTTATGAGCCGCCTCTGGCATTGGATACTGAAGGTGTGAAATTGCTCGAGTACATTGTGCCGAGAATCGAAAGAACAGAGGGATCGTGTTCATGGCAACTTATTTTCCTGTCCAGATTTAGGATGCCATGATATTCAAGTTGCCAGAGAGGTTTACAAGAAGAAAAACCATGGTGGATTTGCTTGATTGATTATGAAAAGGTGTATGGAGAGGGTTACTTAAGGGTTTAAATTTTGTTGCAGAGGATTCGGGTTTTTATCTGTCATCGGCTAATTTTCTACCAAAGGTAATACCTGATCATATTTTATATCCCGCTTCTTAATAAGACTTTTGCTGTTGTAAGTCTGTACATATTATTGTGGCTTGCATTGGTAGATAATAATCCTTGAATTGCAGAAAAAAATAGTAGTAGTTAGGCATAACTTTTGATTTCTCCATGCTAAAGATGCTTTATACTCAATATCGAATTCACCTATATGCATGAGGTCCATTGCTGCTCCATCTTGTGTAAAATTGTTAATGTTGTCATCTTTATCATTTCTTTTGGAAAATTTTGTAGTTCTCAATCACATGTTTGCAGAATTCATGCCTTATTGGAGACTCTAGTAAGAGATAAAGAAGTATTCCTTATTGCACCGTTTGTTGTTTTTGTCTTGATACAAATGAAGTGAAGATTATTGACAGAGATGCACGATGATAATTCTTGAAATTATCTATCAGGGTGTAGGGTTGCCTTCTGCAGCTCTGCTTACAATGTCATTAGAACTTTTTTCTAATTTTCCATACACTAAATAAACCACAACCTTGGTGGTTTCTGAATCTTGTTTCAGAACCTCTTCTTTTGAGACCGACCAGAAAAACATTCACCCAGGACGAACAGTTTCAAAATTTTAATCCCTTTATTATTCGCTCACCATTTGCAACAAACTGGAAATACATGGTTGGAACTAATAATTTGTGGCAATGCAGGTACACAGCATGGAGTAATATGCTGGCCAGCAACAGCTTAGAACCGGAAAAAGCAGAGGCTGCATCTGCTTTGTTGGCTGTTACTTTGGCTAAAGAGAAAGGGATCAGCAACATTCATTTGGAGGGTGACTGTCAATGCATGATGAAAGCTGTGAATGGAAGATGAAGTGCAGTCAATTGGACGGCAAACAACTTGAAGATATTATTGCTTTATTAGTTTCTAGTCTTGATAGCTGGGTTAGCACACTTAACGTCGTGAAATATGCTTCATCATATGCTTCATCTTAATTGGACGACCGAAGGGAGTCCTTATATGTGACGACTTAGTGTTATTTTGTCCGTCACGATTTTTGTACAAAAAAAATCCAAGAAAATTTAAATTTCTGGAATTTGAGAAACATGTCGAGACTGATCATAAAATTGATCGTATATTCTGATCAAACATAGTCAAATGAACAGATTACCAGACAAAAAATCTTCGAAATAACCATTACATTTGATCACAATCGATCAATTTCTGTATCATATTCATAGAAAATACAGGGGAAAAAAACGCCAATTATATGGAACTGATCCAGTGGATGCTTTTCATATTTCAATGTGATGCAACAAAAATCTTAAAGGGTTCTATAATTCAATGATTAAAGCTTCATATCTGGTCTGCTGAAAGAAATCTAAATTTACAAGAGAAGAAGAATGTAATGAAAATACAAAGAAAATGTCGATATACCAACTGAGAAGAAGGAGTTATTTCCACCCAACCGTTATGGGCACCACGCCGATTTAACCCATTTCCTTCAGGTCGGCTACTAACTCATTGAGTCAATTAAGCTCCTTCCTGCTCTTTCACTTCCATTATCACAGATTCTTCTATTACTCAGTCTAAAGATGGACTTCCAATCTCTTTTTTTCAATATTAATCAAGTCCAGATTCAAGATGACAAACCCATGTTTTTCAAATCGAAAATCAAACACACCCATATCAAGATCTAATGAAAATAAAATAAAAAAATTGTAATTGAATCAAAGGAAGCTTCTTAATTCAATTTAATGTTGAGTGAAGTACATACTCTCACCTTCTTCTCTTAATAACTTCAATCGCTACCTACCAAGAGACACCATAAACAAAGTAAGATTTACTGAGAGAATGAAGATGATTTTTTTAGGATTAGGTAATGAAATGGGTTTTTCTTATGCTTGTCTAATGTTGTTGGCTCCAATTTTGTTAATTAGATAGTTGATTTAGAAAAGTATCAGAGACTTGGGAGACCTTTTTTACTTTTCTCAAACATCACAGAAAACATAACTAGGCACCGATACATGGATAGGCTTGAAAATGTCGAACGTGGATGTTTCATGGCTAATTGTAAAGGTGATATCTTCAAAGTGTCATGTAATAGCTGCTGACATTAATGCCCACAAAGTAAAACATTTTCTTAGTATTTAGTATCTGGAAGTGTCATGTGCCAATTTTTGAGAGCATTTTCTTTAACCGGAAAATGATGCCTCCGTCCAACACCTTCGAGTTGGGAGATACATTAAAACCGAAAATGCTGGCTTGATTGCTTTTTGATTTCCATCAAAAATCCCGGCTCTAATAAATGGTTAGCCCCATTTAATTTATTAATGATCTAAATGTTGAGAACGCGTCATGGACAGTCATTTCCCTTATTTTTATTGATTTTGCAGGATAAAAAATAGGTAGACGTAGCACTTTTCCATCAAAACTCAATACAATAATAGTGTATAAGATGAAAAAGATGGGGAGGGTTATAAGTCAACCCACTAGATTCTAATTTAGAATTGAATTTTTGATATAATGATATATTGTATGTGTTTTTATGTACAAACGAGCGGAGTTGTTCTAAAAAGGTTCCAAACTCCATGTAAGGCAACCGGTATCCCTATTAGGGGCCATGAGTTATTTGAAAACATTTCTGAAATATGTTAGTTAGCGAAGGTTACTTCAATCGGTATGTAGTTTTTTTTTTTTTTTTTTGACGTTTTCTCGGTCGACCCCCACTGCTGCAGCAGTAATCTAGTAACTCATATAAGGAGGAATGGATTAATCCATCTTGGTGTCTGCAGGTTTACGGAAAGATTCATTTTATTAAATAGCTAAGAATTATAAATTACAGAATTAAAGTACAATTTGGTTTTTGTGCTGCTGGGATAAGAAATCTGCATAAAAATTTGTTAGTGAATGTCGACTTGTTCCACTTGAAGCGCCATTGCACGGTTAAAAGATACTAACTCCCTTTACGGCATAGTACCGTTTTCTAGAACGTGTCCTCTCCCTAGGCTGCTTCTTGATGGTAGCTTTATCTTTATCACGTCCTGCAGCAAAACCCTCTCCCTTATCTTCGTATTCAGTTTCAGTAGGCTTAATATCATCTGCACCGATTCTAGGTTTTTTTTCGATTTTTGCAGAAGATGAAAGCGGCCGAATACTTAACTTATTAAACCCGCGAATAAGAAGGGCTCCTCTGGTTAAAGAATCCATTACAAGGGGTTTGACTAGGGTTACGGCTGTCATGGTGATTTTCCTGGAGCTACTTTTGATTTGATCGCACTAGTTTAATTGGATCAGTGAGAATGAAACCCTAGTTTAGGGTTACGGCATAATTTAAAATTAGTTTTAAAAGCAAACAAACAGACATCCACTTCTAGTATCCAAACATATGATAGGCGCCGAATAACTAGTCCGTAGAGTACACCGGCCGGTCCAAGTGGTATAAAGACACAGCTACATGGGACACGTCCTCTACATACATCAATGTCAATGATTCAATATTATAAGTTCCCGTAATTGTTAAAACAAAAATCTTTGATTTCATTTTCGTTGGACATCATTTTCCATGACCGACAATGCACACATCAATTTAGATGCTGAAAATTGAACAATGAGACATGAGTACAAAACAATTCTCTTTGTGAGACAAAACACATGCAAAATTAAATTTGACAGAAAGCACAACATAATGTTTAAGGTTATGGACGCCAAGGTACGGTGCTGGTGCCGCCTTTCCCATTTATTCAAGACAAAGCCGGTGCGATCATGGCGGCTCGTCGCAATCGGTACAGGCATCGGCGGAAGCCCCAGCCTCAGCTGCAGGCAGCATGCGACCCCGGATGGCCATGACGTCTGCAGTATATGCAAACATGATCAATTTCGTTAACAGCATTGGAGGACAAAAATGGAGAAAAATAACTCATCATGTAGGGTGTTAAGAAAAATACTAAATTGTTAGGGTGAAGAAGATGACGACAACTTACGTGGTAATAGAACAGACATGATAACGAAAACGAACACAAGGGCGGTAGACAAAACTCTGATGAAATTAGTTTTAGCCATAATTTCTCTTTTCAATTCAATTCTATTTGCATTCTATGATTCAAATATCGGGATCCCCTCTCTATTTATAGAGAGGAAAGAACAAAAAAAAACAATTGAAACAAAGGGATTTGCTTTTGATTGACTAGCTACTTATTGTTATTAATATAATCCACAAGGTAACCACGTCGTGCACTAGTACTTATTTCAAAGCATAGAAAATCCGTTTTGATTTTTATTTATTATTTAAATGTGTATTTTAGATTAAAAATAACTTTAGTTGTTAGTGAGTGGAGCTCATGAATAACCATCTAGCTCACCGGCTTGCACGTCCGGTAGAAAACTCAGTCTAGCTCACCGGCTTGCACGTTAGGCTAGAAAACTCAGTCTTAAAGGTCTTTGGGTCTCATATCCATCTTTTTTAGATTCTTGTTAGGAAGGAGACCTTAACTGTTGTTTGTAACTCTCTCCCCGGTTAATATCACGGTGTGTTTCTAGACAAAAAAGAGTGATGCTCATGAATGTTTGTAATCTAAAATAAAAATAAAACATGGATATCGTGCTAAAGTTGATGTTCAGTAATACTAAGCATTGGATCTCTAGATTGGTATCTCTGTAGAATGTTTGGTATCCCCTGTATAATCTGTGCTAAAGTTGGTGTTTGAATCTCTCCTATCTAAAGCTAGTTGGTGTTTCATTTCTGTTAAATGCACTATGTTCAATTGGGCATTTTCTACCAAATTCTTTTTGATGGTTTTTCTCTTAGTACTCTCATTTGTAATTGTGAAGCTGTTGTTGGTGCAGTAACAACAACCGGAAAACGGGTCATATGACCACAATCCATAAAGTGCGGGTGTAATGGACTTGTAAAATATAGGTCCGGGTGAAAAAGACACAACAAAACTTAATCATATATACCCTTTACTTTAAACTTTATTCTTTATCATACCATTTTCTCTCTCTTATTTTTTTTTTCTAATTTAAAATTAATCGCGAGAAATGTCTCAACTTCCGAAATATAAGTCGGATTTTAATAAAATTTATATTTTTGGATTGTGCTCGAAAATCTCTACAAAACAAGATCCATTGTTGATATAAAATTAGAAAAGAAAAATATTTTATTTAAAACAATGCCGATTATACATTATGCAACCAGGTGCAACCAGGCCAAAATTTATTTCCTATAAAAATATGCATTATGCACCCAGGTGCAACTTGGCCAAAAATTATTACATGTAAAAATATGCATTATGCACCTGGGTGCAACCTGGACAAAAGTTTATTTTCTATAAATATATGCATTATGCACCTAAGTGTAACCTGGCCAAAAACATTTTCTTATAAAAATATGCATTTTTTTTTTTTTTTTTTTTTTTGAGAAAGTATAAAAATATGCATTATGCACCTAGGTGCAACCTGGTCAAAACATATTTCCAATAAGAATATGCATATACATTATACATTCGGGTGCAACTAGACCAAAACCTATGTCCTGCCAGAATATACCTTACACACTTAGATGCATCTTGTGTATTTCATGGATAAATTTAGGTTTATCCTACTAATCAACTGCAATATATTATGTGCAACCAAATCACTAGTGCATGATCTCGAACAATAAATCCAACACCATTACCATCACATTCACCATTAAAGCATCAACCAAATATAAGTACCATATAAGAAAAATAAGACGAACAACAAAAAATTCAAAAACAAAATATATATTATGCACTTGGGTGCATTTAGACCAAAACCTATTTTCTGACAGATTATACACTCAGGTGCATCTTATGCATTTCATGGATAAATCTAAGTTTAATCTAATAATCACCTGCAATTTATTATACACAATTAAAATCACTAATCCAAGATCTCAAATAAAATAATCCACCGCCATTATCTTCACATTCACCATAATAAAAAGGTCACCAAACTTGTAAGCAAAATCTTAGCCGGGAACAATGTACTGGACTACTTAAATATATCCCCATATATATATGCCAGTGGGATATTCAGAGATGATATAGCCCCAATACGTAATGACTGAAGGTGTTTCGTACTAATGCCAAAAGCAACATGCCAATAGCCTTCCACTGCCACATAAAAAAGACAAAAGTAAGAAGTACTCACCATTAAATAGATAGATCAAAATAAGTACATCATGAGGTGCAACAACTAAAAACCAGTTGCACGCTTTCATCACATGGTCTAAAATCTAGAAGGATTTGTGAGACGTACAAATTAGCAATGCCACCATACATGAATTTTCAAAACAGGCTGAACTTAATCAAAGGAAGTGTTTTTATGACCTCTTCTTTTATCAAAGGAAGTTTAGCAATTTATTGCTAAACTCCTGTTTTTATGAACTTAACTGTGTTTTTATGCCACTTTTTTTTTAGTACGAGGTACACAGGCTGAACTCCTGTTTTGATAAAGTTCAAAGGTTGGTAACCAAAATTATTATTCCACGAGAAACATAAAAAACACTTCCTTTGATTTTGATAAAAGAAGAGGTCATGTTCATTTCCAATAATTGAGATCATTTCCAACAGTTGAGATCAGTATATGAAATCTAGTTGCAGTGGAAAAACATGGTGAGACTAATGCAACCATTATAGATTCTTATATTCATTAATTAAAATGAAAAAATGGATCACTAAGCTCAGTTCCCCAATGTCAAGCAAATATACGGAAAATTACTTGGACTGAAAAAGGAAATAATACAAACACCTTATGAGCCTGAACAAAATTCACACAATTCTAACCTTAGTACTAAATTGTAGAACGCCAATACATGAAGAATCACTAAATTAAAGTAGCAATCGATTAGATTAGGACAATAATCAATTATTCATCAATATATCAAACAAGAGATTTACTCGATGTGCATGAACCAATAATCTAAGGGAGTCCTAATTCACCTCTTCTAATAATCAGGTTCAAACAATAGATTCTGTCAAATTGAGAAACATATGAACCCCCATGTGATTTTCCCATGATTAACATCATTGATTCAATCAAATTCAGCAACCTAACGGACGTAGCTTTTGCTGCTACAATTAAGCAATTGAATCTGTAAAGTATCGATGGAACAACCTCTTTCCTCACCACTAAACCAGCACCAAATGCCTCTTCAATTTCACTTCTCATCAATAAATTAAGAATTCACAGTAAAAATCAACACTTACCCAAAGTTAGCCGATGGCGGTGGTAGTAATAGCGATGGCGTTGGAGTTGTTGATGCTGGTGGTGGTGGCTATGTTGGTAACCGTGGAGGTGTTGACCGGCGTTGTAGTTGTGGTGTTGCTGCTGCTGTTGCTTATGGTGTCGGCGGTGGAATCGAATAGGCTACAATTGAATCTGAGGAGAAAATAAGAAACAGGTGAAGGGCATATAAGTAACTTAAGTCTTAATATCATAATTTGAGTATGGGCAGAATGGCCATGATGGCTATTAAAACAAATTATTTGAATATATGGCTATTTGAAAGGTTGGCAAAGTTTGTTTGTCTTTTAGACTCAAGAATTCAAACCTAAAACCTATTTAACCAAAAAAACTGTAACAACAATTAGCGTTTTTCCTTTGTAATCTGCCTCTTTAGATGTCACTTATTTGGTGACGTCTATTATTTTAATAAAATTTGCCCTATTCTCGTAAAAAAAAAAAAAGCTAGTTGGTGCGTCCCGTCCCAGCTGTGATGGTTCATTATGCAAATCCATCCCCATCCAACTCAACTCAGAGACCAAGCCGACAAGAACATTCCAACTTGAACGGATAAACAAAATTCAGGAAGGTAAATGAAATTTAGACCAGACCAAGGGAACAACATTCCGTTGTAGTCTAGGTGGTCAGGATACTCGGCTCTCACCCGAGAGACCCGGGTTCAAGTCCCGGCAACGGAAGTATTTTTCTGTTTTTCCATTTGTTTTTTTACGGATAACAAGTAAAGCTATTTGCATCGCCAAAGATGCAGCTGCTAGAATACCTGGAGGTATTAGCACCAGAGAGGTATTGGAATATCTGCCTTGCCAGAGATGCATGCAGCCGTCTAAAGTCTTGGTATCCATATATCCGTACATAAGAACCTGATGTTAAAACCAAAAAAAAGAACAGGCCAAGTACATAGGTAGGGATGGCAATGGGGCGGGTATGGGGCGGGGACCTTGAATCCCATCCCCTACCCCGTTCAAAAAACCAAAACCCATCCCCTACCCGTTCCCCGTAAGAATGGAGCGGGGACGGGTATAGATTTAATCCCCCCAGGGGATGGGTTCCCATGAGTTACCATAACATTATACTAAATATTTAAAATAATTATAATTTAAAAATAATTATAATGGTTCAAACAACAATATTGAACCTAAGCACTGCATTCTAAAATTTTAAGTTTATAATAATCAACAAAAACTGAAAAATAAAGCAAACAATTGATCCACAATTAAGTATTATGGTTCTTTAATCCTCATTATTAACCATCTTCCTCTATGTTAATCATCTCATCATGGTCTTCTTCATTATCTTCCCAAAAAGTTCCCCGTTTAGATTTTAATCCACGCACTGAATATAAAGTAAATATATCACATAACAATAAAAGAAGTATTTAAACATAAAATTGCTTTATTTCAACAAATATTCTTTCACCTTTCATCTTATCCCACATCCAATCTTGAGTGCACATCAGAGCTTCTAGTATTTTTGGATGAAGTCGATTACGTTGGATACTTACAAATCTACCTCCAGTTAGGTATGGCAATGGGGCGGGTATGGGGCGGGGACCTTGAATCCCATCCCCACCCCATCCCCGCATCACTACTTGGGATTCCCGTACGCCTGCTCCCGCTTATACGGGTAAAATCCTAACCCATAGGGGCGGGTCCCCACGGGGATGGGTTTGGGTGGGGCAAATTGCCATCCCTATACATAGGTGAACAAGAAAGGTAATTAGTAGTACGTGATATTTCAACGCTGGTAGTTAAATTGTTTATAACGAGGGGGACTTTAGCTCAATTGGCTGGAAAGATTCAAAATGGCAAGTATATATACAAGGATTCAACGAGTAAGGTACTCAGAAAATCTCAATAGTTAGAAACCAAAACAACAGATTTGCCTTGGTATTATTCTCTTGTTTGTCATGGAGTTCATCAAATTATCTTGGTTCATGGTTCTTATTGCTTTTCTCCCTACTTCTAAAGGGCAAATTTTATTAAAGCTAGTTGGTGCGCCTCACACGTGGACCTACGTACGAATTACCGATCTATCGGTAACATGTGTACACATGTGAGTGACTAAATCAGGGTAACACTCGGCCAAGATGTCGGCATTGGCCTACATCCCGGTGTACAAGTGACAAAATCGGTTAAACACTTGGCCAAAGAACTCGGCCTACACCTTTGCGACGCAGTCCGGGTCCTGGGCTCGGCTCGATACCATGTTAAAGTCTGTGGGCATCCAACTCAAAACCAATTGGCAATAAGTGGAGCGGCCATTCCATTTTATATTTAAATTATTAAGTGAATTATAGCGATGCGGGACTATTTGTCCTTTCGCAACTTTTTGTGAAGCAGTAATTCCTTTTACTTTTTTTTTTCATTCCCCCCACCCAAAATTGACGTACTTTTTCTTTTTGAAAATCAAATTCAAATAAATACTAGTATTCTAATATTAAATCAAACTAAGAGCAACCACAGTCATCGACTATAACTAAAAATTTGGTCGAAAACCCAGACGCTACGGAGAGGAGTATCGATCAAATACCAGACTATAACCAAAAACCAAACTATATTTGGTCGATAGTATGGTTTTGGTCGGGCGTAATTTAATACTACGCCCGACATCAGGCGCAAATATTAGTTGCGTTTCGAGTGGGGCGTAATTTTAATTTGGGGTTGGTAGTCAGGCGCAAATAATAGTTTTGTCTGTTTCAAACGTAACTTTAATCTACGCCCGATGGGACGTAGTTTACATTTGCGCCTGATATCGAGCGGTATGTTACAATTGCGCCTCAACCAGGCGGTATGATTCCATTGCACCCGATGGGACGTAACTTTAAAGTCCACCTAAAGCCGGGCGCAATTATTAGTTACGCCTTAAACTCTATGGGGCGTAATTTTAAACTACGCCCCATCCCTCCATCAAATTAATAAGAATTAATTATTGTTGTATACAATTGGTTGAATTAAATCCCATCTTACATTTTGAGTTTAATTTGATAATTTGTTTATTTTCTGTAAAAGATTTTTGAATGGATTAGTAAGACCTGGGAAAAGTTTCTGTGGCTTATTTTAAGAGACGGATGGAAACCATGAAATGTTTGGCAAATGAGTTATACCTTCGTGCCCCATCAGGCGGGTTTCCCAGTTGCGCCCCATCAGGCGTAATTGCAATTCACGTCCCATTGGGCGTAGTTCAGTGTTACGCCCCATCAGGTGTGGTGTTTTAATTGCGTCCTGATAGACACATTTATGTGTCTAATTTGTCCTCAATGTTTCGTATTGTTAGTACTCGTTTTTGTCCTTATTATGGTGTTTTGTGTGTTTGTAGGTATTTTTTTGGAAATACAGATTGTTGGAAAATTCGGCTCGAAAATTTGCTCGAACACCTCTGGAGGGCATTTGATATTCGGAATACCACTTTGGATAAGGGGTAACCCAATTGCTAAGGGGCACCTCCTTCTTCTTCGTTTGAAAATGAAAATTAAGGGAAAATAAGTTCTCGCCTGGCAGATTCCGGGTCGGATTTTTGGAGGAGTTTTAATGCGATTCAATGGCTGAAATTTCATGGGATGACTTGTTAGAACCTAACAGGGTTGGTATGGGTCGATTCGTTGTCTAAATTTGGCTAGATAACTCGCGAGGAGGAAACAGAGCAGCACGTCATGGATGGAGATATTCACGGGATTTGCATGAGTTGGACCGAATTGGCGCATGCTAGGATGACTCTAACAACCATTGGGAAGGTGTCAGAGATAAATAAGCAGAGTTTGCAGCTGTAAGGCGCGTGAAGAGGTGAAAAAAAAAGAAAAAAATATCTCGTATCTTGCATGGAGAATAATCAAAAATATGTTGCAATTACACGCGAGATTTTGCTTCTGCTGGGTTATAAATAGGTGTTGGGAGGTCATAGAAGGGATACGGAGAGATTGGGAGAGTTTGGAGCAACCACAGAGCAATAACAATCGAGTTGGAGAATTCTGCTGTTGCTGCTGCCATTGAAGAACACGAAGAACATTCAACGCACGAGTGACAGTCGTTTATGCTACAGTGCTTACGACTCATAGCCGGGAGTCGTAATACAGAAGGCAGACTTAAAAGAAACAGTAACAGTTTTTATCGTTCTTTGTAACATTTTTTGCAACACTTATAATCGTTGTAAACACCCGATTTTATCATTTTCTCCATTTCATCATTTGTACACCTCCTTTGAGCAATAAAAATGAGTTTTGAGCATGTTTCCAACATGATGAGAGGCTAATTCTCCCACAACCAAGGCAATGAGGAAGCTATTTACGCATGAATAATTGGTAACTATTTTATTTTCTCTAATTTATAATTAATAATTCACTCAATCACTGCTTTTGCAGAGTTTTAATTGTTTGCAAAATTCTTTTCATTAGTTGTGATTCAATTAGATAGGTTATGCTTGTATTAAGATAATCTATGCTTAGGGGATACAATTAATTTTTGAGAATTTGCCTGATTATCTGTGAATTAAAAAACAAGGGATTTAAAAGATAATTAGAGTTTTGGGTTATTTACCGTTATTCATTCATGTGTAGTAGTGGAATCAGTGTCTTGGTTATTTTCTCATATCTTGAATCGATTTTGTGTTAAGTTTTCCTTATTTTTAAGTTTTATAAGTCTAAAATCTTTTGCTTTCACAAGTCCCAACGAACTTATTTACTACAACATTATTGATTCACATCAATTTTTGGCGCCGCCGACGCGGACTTGTCTTTATGCTAGAATTTTTAGATTTTCTTTTAGGTTTTTATTTATTTGTTCTTCTTTACGTTTTTGGGTTTTTGTCTTTTCCTTTGATTTTGGGATTTGGAGCTTAAAGAAAAATTTGCCAAAGCTTTTGGTGGATACTTAAAGATTTGGAGTTAAAGACAAAGCGAAAGGAGCAAAAGAACAAGATTTTTTATATTCTATAAAAGAGAAAAAAAAAAAAAAAAAAGATATTTTTTTTTTAGACTTTCCTTTTCTTTTGAACTTTATTTTTGGACTTTGGACTTGGACATTTGGACATTACTTTATTTATTTTTTTTAAACCCTACGGAAGGGTAGTATTAAATATTAAATTTTTTGCAGAGAAGGACGGTGATTACGATATCACCTCGGCCCCTCGGGTTCGTACATGACATAGGAGTCGTGGCCCGAGTCGACTACAACGGTTCATCCTCTGGCCCTGTACGGGAGGTAAGTTTGTCGAAACACTCGCGAATCCCATGTCAGCCGAGTTACCGTCTTCCTTCGTGTGAATATATGCCGAGGACTTGAAAACTACTGCTTTAATTTCCTAGTAAAGGGCAAGGACTGGCCATACAAGATAAGGGTTCGGATTTCATCACCGTTCTCTTCTTGCCCGCCTTAGGAAAACAATACTTAACGCGAACCTA
Organism: Papaver armeniacum; assembly: GCA_023531295.1. NCBI lineage: Eukaryota > Viridiplantae > Streptophyta > Magnoliopsida > Ranunculales > Papaveraceae > Papaver > Papaver armeniacum. The sequence goes on from JAJJWW010018810.1 coordinate 212,212, forward strand.
AGCCTTAAAATTTGAATAGAACGAGACCGATAGGGTAACGAGCTTAGTAGGAAAGTCGTCGAAAAATATTGGTTACTCTTTTAGCATACTTCAAGTTCATGATGTTTTCTCGTGAAGTTGAATGCGTGATCGCGCCGCCTTGTAATAGCGGTGAGGCCTTGGGTATCAAAGCTTCACTGATCTTCCCTCGCCTTGATTCAACTTACTTTGACTCGGATTGATCCAGAGGGGTTTGCTCAGATTGTAACGAATTCCCTTTCGAAGGATTAGAAGCTGGTCTAGAAAACAATCTAAGTGGAACCATCATGATTTTTGTTTGCTAGATATCATTAGGTTTGCTGTGGTGGAGTCAGCCTTGTTTGTGTTTGCATAGAACTTCCCTTCCTTTTAGGATTTTTCTTTTTCTTTTGTTTTGTTTTTCTAGTGTATGCCCGAGGTCATTAGAGAACGGGCTTGGAAAAGAAACACTCTAGGTCGTTTGATTAGTGACAAACCTAGTAGTTCTTCTTGTGAAGGGGGGAACTCGAAGACTCTTCTTTTGAGAGCCCCGTTTTTGGAAACTTCAGTTTTGAAAATCTGTCTCTTAGTGAGGAAAGTACCCCTAGTACTTCAGTTGTGCTAACGATGTCAACTTTAAAAGATTACATGTTCCCAACTGGGACTAACCGAGCTTCATGCATTAAATTGCCAGCCAATACGGCTAACTTCGAGATAAAAGCTAGTATCCTTTAGATGATCCCTATATTCTTAGGAAAATATGATGAGAACCCTTATTTTCATATTAGGGACTTTAAGGAAATTTGTGGGACAGTTACAATAAAAGACCTTACTGATGAAGTTTTGAAACTTAAGATGTTCCCCTTTTCCTTGAAAGATAAAGCCAAGACCTCGCTAAACAACTTACCATCTGGATCCATTGAAGCATGGCAGGAACTTATTGCTGGTTTCTATATGAAATTCTACCCTAAGCATAAAAGCTGCAAGTTGTTAGGCGTAAAATTAGTGCTAGTGTGCAACAAGAGGGAGAGTCTCTTTATAAGTTTTTAGAGAGATTCAATGATCTCCTATCTAAAGTGTCCTCACCATGGATTTGATAAGATGAAACTTGTAGGGATTATTTATGATGGTTTAGACTATTCGACCAAAGCCATGGTCGAGTCTATGTGTGCCGGTGAGTTTACTAATAAAAGTCTTTGAGGATGCCTTTAACTTCTTAGGAGTTGTTCTTTGAGAAATCCCAACAAAGTGGGAGTCTTGTGTTGAACCCCCTAAAAGACTCTTGGTCAATAGAAGTAGCACCAATGTGGTAGATACATGCTTCGGGTCAGATTCTAAGTTTGCTACTTTGTCCAGAAGGTTAGAAGCTTTGGAAATGGGTCAGTCTAAAAATAGGTCCCTTGGTGAACCTAATAGAACCTCTCAAGTATCTAGTTGTGGAATAGAGCCCGATAACTCATTTTGGGAAGGTCGGGTTAGTGAAGAGCAAGCTCATGCTGTCTATAACAATGCTAGGTTTGAGAACCGTTTAAGTATGACCCATACTCGAGAGACCTACAACCCTGGTTGGAGAAAACATCCTAACTTCTCTTGGTCTAAGGGGCTTAATCAAAGTCGGTCTAGTAATTCTCAGCCTCCCCCTGTGTTTTGGTTATACTAAGAACTCTTCAAAGTCAACCCTGGGTTCTTAAACCTTCTGAGAATAGAATGACTAGCTTAGAGGAATCTTTTAGTATACTAAAAAAGAGCCAGGATATGTTAACACTAAGCCAGGAAATGTTAGTAAAGAGCCAGGATAATTTTCAAGAGGAAACCAAGCAGAATTTTAAGAATAATTCCCAATCTCTTGCTAAATTAGAACTTCAAGTGGGACATATAGCTAAGTTCATTAGTGAGAGATAAGATGGAAGGTTCCCTAGTCATACTGATCCTAACCCTAAAGGAGAGAAATCGTACAATCATGTGAATTCTATTACAACCCTTAGGAGTGGAAAGAAAGTTGACAATAAGGTCGTCATGCCTGAAAGTGAACATCTTTGTAGTTCACCCTTCCGAGCCAGAAAATGAGGAGACTGATAGAGTCTCTAATCGACCAATGAGGGTCATATTGAACCAGGCTTTGTTCCGAGCCCCGTTCCCCCAGCTGCTAGTTCCAACTAAGAGGGAGTCCAACTTTAATGATGTTTTGGAGGTTTTTAAGCAGGTAACTATCAACCTACCATTGTTGGATGCAATTAAGCAGATTCCCGCTTATGCCAAGTTTCTTAAGGACTTGTGTACACGAAAGCGTAAGTTTAGTGTTCAAAAGAAAGCCTTCCTAGCTAGTCACGTGAGTTCTATTATTCGTAATACCAGACTCCTAAGTATAAAGACCTGTGGTCCCCTACTATTTCTTGCACAATAGGAAAATACCGTGTTGAGAAAGCTTTGCTTGACTTAGGAGCCAGTGTGAACTTACTCCCATACCATGTGTACCTTAAGCTAGGACTTGGTGAGATGAAACCTACCCAGATGACTCTTCGATTGTCGATAGGTCCGTTAAAATTCCTCGGGGTGTGATCGAGGATGTTCTCATAGAGGTCGACAAGTTTATTTATCCGGTGGATTTTGTTATCCTAGATACCCAACCTGTCCCGACCCAGAGAACCAGATACACAGGTAATTTTAGGTCGCCGTTTTTAGCTACATCCAATGCGATCATTAATCGTCGAACTGGTATCATGAATTTGTCTTTTGGTAATATGACTATTGAGCTGAACGTCTTCCGTATTAGTAAGATACCCTCTGAACTAGATGACTCAAGCATAGAAGAGGTGAACATGATAGGAACATTAGTCGAGGAGTCATTACCAAACACTTTGTTAGAAGATCCTTTAGAGAAATGCCTAGCTCGGTTTGGGATTGATTTTGACGATGATGATGTGATTAATGAGGTGAATGCCTTGTTAGAACCCCCTTGATAGACACTAGTAATGGCTGGAAACCCAAGTTCGAACCTCTACCCTAGTTCCTTCGTTAGAAGAGCCTCCTAAGTTGGACCTAAAACCATTGCCAGATACCCCGAAATATGTGTTTTTAGGCCCATCTGAAACTTTACCTGTATTGTTGCTTCCGACTTGGATAGTGATCAGGAAAGTAGGCTAGTGACCGTCCTTCAGAATAACAAGGAAGATTTGGGGTGGACCATAGCAGACATTAAGGGTATAAGTCCTACTGTTTGTATGCATTAGATCTATTCAGAGGAAGATACCAAACCTTCTAGGGAGATGCAACGAAGACTAAACCCTAATATGAAAGAAGTAGTTCGAACCGAGGTTCTTAAGATGTTAGATGCAGGCATTATCTACCCCATTTCATACAGTAAGTGGGTCAGCCCCGTTCAGGTTGTTCCCAAGAAATCCTAGATATCGTAGTCCGTAATGATAACAATGAGTTAATCCCTACCCGAGTGACCACGGGTTGGCGTGTTTGTATTGACTATAGGAAATTGAACAAGGTCACTAGGATGGACCACTTTCCCCTTCCCTTCATCGACTGGGATGCTAGAGAGATTAGTGGACATAGTCATTATCGCTTTCTAGATGGCTACTCCGGCTATAATCAGATCGTCATTGCCCTTAAGATTAGGAGAAAACCACTTTTACCTGTCCCTTTGGTACCTTTGCGTATAGACGCATGTCTTTTGCTATGTAACGCCCTGCGACTTTTTCAGCGTTGCATGATGAGCATATTTTCAGATATGGTAGAGCGGTTCTTGGAGGTCTTTATGGATGATTTTTCAGTGTTTGGTTCGTCTTTCGATGAGTGCTTGCATCATTTGTCATTAGTGTTGACTAGATGTAAGGAAAAGAATCTAGTGCTTAATTGGGAGAAATGTCATTTCATGGTTCAATCAGGAATTGTTTTAGGGCATATCGTATCTTCTAAGGGTATATAAGTAGATAAAGCCAAAGTTGACCTTATTAAGACTTTACAGGTCCCAAAACCCGTAAAAGATATTAGGTCATTCTTAGGGCATGCAGGTTTTTATCGTCGATTCATTAAGGATTTTAGCTTGATTTATAGACCTCTTTGCAATTTGCTTGCAAAATATGTTAAGTTTGTCTTTGATGATGCTTGTTTAGAGGCTTTTGAGAAGCTTAAGACTTTACTCACTACCGCCCCCATAGTCCGGGCACCTAAACCGGAACCTACCCTTTGAGATCATGTGCGATGTTGATTATGCTATTGGTGTTGTACTAGGTCAGCGAGAAAACAAATTACTTCATGTGATTTACTATGCTAGCAAAACTCCAAATGATGCCCAGTTAAACTACACCACTAGGAGAGAAGGAACTGTTGGCCATTGTGTTTGCCTTAGACAAGTTTAGACCCTATCTCTTAAGTTCTAAGATCATAATCTGTATTGATCATGCCGCTTTGAAATACCTTTTTTGTCTAAGAAGGATACCAAACCTAGATTGATTAGATGGATCCTTTTATTACAAGAATTTTGTCCAGACATTAGAGACAAAAAGGGTGCGAAAAATGTAGTGGCGGAACACTTGTCTAGGCTAGTTGTTAGTTCCCCGATGATGATTCCCTTCATATAAGGGATAGCTTTCCTGATGAACAATTGTTCTCTGTTTCCCAATCACCTTGGTATGCAAATATAGTGAATTATCTTGTTACTGGTCGAATGCCCCAACATTGGGGTAAACAAGATCTTCTAGGTTTTTAGCCGAGGTTAAGCACTTCTTTTGGGATGATCCTTATTTGTTTAAGTATTGTCCATACCAGCATTATTAGGAGATGTATACCCGAGAGTGACCAGTCCAAGATTATTTCCTTTTGTCATGATCATGCTTGTGGGGGTCACTTTAGTGCTAAGAAGACTTTCGCTAAGATATTGGAGTGTGGATTCCCATCGGCCTTCGTTGTTTAAAGACTCCCCACGATTCTTGTGTTACTTGTGAACGTTGCAGAAATTAGGAACCATTTCCCGTAGGAACATGATGCCCTTGAACCCTATTTTAATCATTGAGGTCTTTGATGTGTGGGGTATTGACTTTATGGGTCTGTTTCTAATTCCTTTGGTAACCTATACATCCTTGTCGTAGTAGACTATGTCTCTAAGTGGATTGAGGCGGTTGCGTGTAAAACCAATGACCATAGGTTTGTGATTGAGTTCTTGAAAACTAATATACTTACACGTTTTGGTACACCGCGAGCTATAATTAGTGATGGAGGGTCGCACTTTTGTAATGGACCTTTTAAGCTTCTGATGAAGAAATATGGTATTACACATAAGGTAGCTACCCCATATCATCCGCAGACTAGTGGTCAAGTAGAGGTTTCTAATAGGGAGATAAAACGTATATTAGAGAAAACAATTAATCCTAATCGGAAAGACTGGCCGTCTAGGCTTATTGATGCCTTATGGGCTTACCGTACTGCGTTTAAAACCCCTATTGGAATGTCGCCTTATCGGCTTGTTTATGGCAAGGCATGCCATTTACCTGTTGAGTTAGAACATAGAGCTTATTGGGCTGTTAAGCAGCTAAATTTTTCACTTGACAAGGCAGGAGCCCGTAGGAAACTCCAGCTCAATGAGTTGGACGAAATTCGTATAGATGCTTACGATAGTACGAAGGAGTATAAGAACAAAATGAAACTTGTGCATGATAGAAATATTTTACTAAGTCATTTTCTCGGTCAAAAAGTTCTTCCGTATGATACCCGCTTGCATCTTTTCCCTGGGAAGTTACGTTCTCGGTGGACGGGTCCTTTTATTGTTCGCACTGTCTTTCCTCATAGAGCTGTTGAGATCGAGACACCAGACGGTAGTAGTTCTTCGAAGGTTAACGGTCAGAGATTGAAACCATTTTTAGAGCCCTTTCCTATAGGTGATGTTGAGGAGGTCCCTCTGGAGGACCCTGTTTACCCTTGATTGACCATCAAGGAGATTGTATGTTGTATATTAGTTTTTGATTTCTCTCTTCACCCAGGTACTATCTTTCCGACTTCTCTCTTTACTGATTCCTCATGTTACTTTACTTTTTGGTATTGCTTTTTCATTAGAAACATTGAGGACAATGTTAGACTTAAGTTTGGGGGTGGGGAAGAAACTTCTTGTTAGTTTTTAGTTACAATAAACTCCAGAGCCTAGAAATTTATGTTTACTAAGGATGGCACTAACCAATCTAAGTGGATGGAAGCATTTTGGTTGTAGGAGTTGAGGAACCAATCTGATTAGATGGAAACATCTAAAGAGTCTATTCATAAAAGCACAGAGCTCAGGTGTTAGAAAAAGAAAACATGGTAGTTTCGCCATATCCTCGTGATGGAAACATCGAAAGAATCCTGATCACTTCTTTTATTTTCTCTTTACCATTGCTAGGGTGAAATAGAGTGACTGAGATACAAAAAAAATTGACCGGACCACTAGACCAACGGAATAAATACAATAAAGTCGATCACTTTGGTACCCTTGTATATGTCGGTGAGTTGACCTAGAGTTAGGATTATCGACCACTGGTTCCCTTGTATATGCCGGTGTGTTGATATTAGTCCGCATCGAAGTATCTCGGTCCATTAGGATAGGTTTACCTTAGTCAACATCATCCACGTTTTCTCTACATCCATCTTCTTAATCTATCCATGTGATTGGTTGACTCGGTTTATGATGTCCGAAACTATATGAGTAGAGCTCTGTCACTTTATATGAATTTTAGTATGCTTGAGTGCAAACTCGTGTACAACAATTGGAATTTCGCATCGGGGTACTTCCTCTTGTAGTCAATAAGTATGCTAACCAACGAGATTCTTTAGTGCCTTCCAAGGTTCTGCGTAGATAGCTAGGGTCTGGAGTAAAGGTTTTGTGGGTACACCTCTGGTAAACCATCCGGAGACAACACTCCGCCACTAGGGCCACCTAGGGGTTCAAATGATTTTTATTTTCTATAATAAATTTGCTCGAGGACAAATAATAAGTTTGGGGGTATTTGATAGACACATTTATGTGTCTAATTTGTCCTCAATATTTCGTATTGTTAGTACTCGTTTTAGTCCTTATTATGGTGTTTTGTGTGTTTGTAGGTATTTTTTTGGAAATAAAGATTGTTGGAAAATTCGGCTCGAAAAGTTGCTCGGAACACCTCCGGAGGACATTTGCTATTCGGACTCCCACTTTGGATAAGGGGTAAACCAATTGCTAAGGGGCACCCAAGGGATCCAACTGCTAATTGCACCCCATCACTGGTTAAGGGGCACCTCCTTCTTCTTCGTTTGAAAATGAAAATTGGCGGGAAAAATAAGTTCTCGCCTGGCAGATTCTGGGTCGGATTTTTGGAGGAGTTTTAATGCGATTCAATGGCTGAAATTTCATGGGATGACTTGTTAGAACCTAACAGGATTGGTATGGGTCGATTCGTCGTCTAAATTTGGCTAGATAACTCGCAAGGAGGAAACAGGGAAGCACGTCATGGATGGAGATATTCACGGGATTTGCATGAGTTGGACCGAATTGGCGCATGCTAGGATGACTCTAACAACCATTGGGAAGGTGTCAGAGATAAATAAACAGAGTTTGCAGCTGTAAGGCGCGTGAAGAGGTGAAAAAAAAAGAAAAAAATATCTCGTATCTTGCATGGAGAATAATCAAAAATATGTTGCAATTACACGCGAGATTTTGCTTATGCTGGGTTATAAATAGGTGTTGGGAGGTCATAGAAGGGATACGGAGAGATTGGGAGAGTTTGGAGCAACCACAGAGCAATAAAAATCGAGCTGGAGAATTTTGCTGTTGCTGCTGCCATTGAAGAACACAAAGAACATTCAACGCACGAGTGACAGTCGTTTATGCTACAGTGCTTACGACTCACAGCCGAGGGTCGTAATACGGAAGGCAGACTTAAAAGAAGTAGTAAAAGTTTTTATCGTTCTTTTTAACAGTGTTTGCAACACTTATAATCGTTGCAAACACCCGATTTTATCATTTTCTCCATTTCATCATTTGTACACCTCCTTTGAGCAATAAAAATGAGTTTTGAGCGTGTTTCCAACATGATGAGAGGCTAATTCTCCCACAACCAAGGCAATGAGGAAGCTATTTACGCATGAATAATTGGTAACTATATTATTTTCTCTAATTTATAATTAATAATTCACTCAATCAACGCTTTTTCTTTGAGTTTTAATTGTTTGCAAAATTCTTTTCATTAGTTGTGATTCAATTAGATAGGTTATGCTTGTATTAAGATAATCTATGCTTAGGGGATACAATTAAATTTTGAGAATTTGTCTGATTATCTGTGAATTAAGAAACAAGGGATTTAAAAGATAATTATAGTTTTGGGTTATTTACCGTTATTCATTCATGTGTAGTAGTGGAATCAGTGTCTTGGTTATTTTCTCATATCTTGAATCGATTTTGTGTTAAGTTTTCCTTATTTTTAAGTTTTATAAGTCTAAAATCTTTTGCTTTCACAAGTCTCAACGAACTTATTTACTACAACATTATTGATTCACATCACGTCCCACCAGGCGTATTTATTAATTGTGTCCCGTCAGCCGTAGTTTCAAGTTACGCCTCTCCTTCGGGTGGTTTTATATATTACGCCCCACACCAAACGCAATTTTAGGCTACGCCCGACTTCAGGCGTAAATTAAAGTTACGTCCCACCCGAGCGCATTTTATACATACGCCCCATATCGACGAACTCTTATACATCCGCTCCACCAAATTTATTCCAAAGACTGTAACGTATAAGACCGACTAAACCCATTTTTTTAGTTTTCATTTGGTATTTAGTCTTTATTTATAGTCGTATGACTGCAGTTGCCCTAAGGAACTTTCCCATACAAAAAATTTCATGTTTAACTGGACTTGTCCAATTGCAAATGATTTCTATAATTGACATATGCCTCGGAGCATCCAAACATACCATAAGCGCTGAATAACGGAAAATATTTTGAACTCGTAGTGCGAGTTCAAAAATGAGTTCGCAGCCCCGTAGCCATCTGATTATTAAGATATGACATCACTAACTGTAAACTTAACTACAATTAGATATCCATATTTAGAGCAAAGTTAAGCAACCATATCTTTACTAAATACTTATTTTTGGCTTAGAGGGATCTTTCATACTATTTATTTGTTTTGGAAAACTTAGAATCTTGTTCTAAAAACCTAAATAAGAACAGATGCTCGCAAACATGTGTGTTTGCTAATATGGATGAAGATGTTGAACAAGTGTCTCAATTGGGTTCAGAGGTACAAAAAATATTTCCCTTTAATTCCTTTTAGTATTGTCATAGACGGAAGATGAACCCCCATGCTTATTTTAGATGTCGTTGATGACAATGAATCACTCTTACTTGGAGTCTCAGTGCCAACTCCATCAAATGGCATTACAATCTTAAGCAGCTCAAATGGGAGATTCTACCAGGCCATCGATACTTTGCGTCCACAGTTAAAATAAACTTGACATGTATATATAGTAAGTAACTACTTCTAGGAAACTACATATATGATATTGAAGGTGGAGCAGCAGAAAAGTTGGATTAAACGAGGTAAAAAATTTCATGTACTGGATAATTTATTGTATCTTATTATTTCTCCTACAATTCGTTTGTTGATGCAATGATATAGTGTACTGGATAATCCATACTAGCTAGTAGCTAGTATGGATTCATGAAGTATTGTATATAGTGTAGAAAGAACTTGTTTGCATATTTATAAAATTTGCATGTTAAATCCAAGTTTCTTTTCAAACACTTTATTAACTTGCTTGGTTAGTAACACTTGCTCATTTTCATATTTTCGGTGTCAGTAGCTTGAATATCTTGAAGATGTGGATTTGAACGCTACAACACTTTAATAGAACTAACATGACGTGCTTCATTCAAGTGAGTGTTTGCTTGGATTGGACATTTCTAGTCTTTCAGTTGGGTAGGTCTCTGAATTGAGAACTAAGCAAACTAAATTTAGTTTCAACAATAGTATTTTACATCATTCACTGGAGATTCTTATGTTTTGGGAATTATACTCTATCTATTATGCTCTATCTACTTATTGATTTATGTAGCAACAATCTGACACAAAGTCTTAAACTCCCATCCACGTTATTTGAATTAATCCCACTAGCACTTAATCACTAAGAATCCGAATGCACAAAACAGAAAATTGAGGTGCAGCAGCTAACTTCGACCTGTTAAAGTGGTTTCTAACTTGGCGCCAGAGTTAAAGAAGAGATTCAGAGGTATCTAATAAGTTAGCGTGAGCCAAAAAGAAACAGAAAAGGTGAATATATAGAAAATCAAGGTGAATATATGGAACATCAGTATAAAATACGGTAGTTACACTAAATACGGGTATCTAACTGTGGTTAATTATGATATTAGATCTTAGTAATCCGATGGCTACGGGGCTGCGAATTCATTTTTGAACTCGCACTGCGAGTTCAAATTATTTTCCATAAATAACTAGTCCCTAGAAAATGAACATGACTCTGTCCAAGTGATCTATAGAGACAGCTTCATGAGTTACATCAAAACATAGGCCCGTACTCTACATCCAAGTAGGAATGCAAAAAAAAAGTTTGCTCAAATCTTGCCCGAAACCCATTCTGAATCACCGTTGAACTCTTACAATTGCAATTCTATGATTTGCTTCGATCTTCCTCTTCCCTGTACTTCTTTGAAATTCCATGGCATGAGCTCAAACATCCACTGCAATCTAATTTCATGACCTAAATTCAATTTCTTAAGCCAAATCTTCAATTCATCCATAACCCATCTCTCCTGGTTCAATTTCCTCTTTAGCAGCAACAAATTCCCATGGTAAACATCGACCCAATTCCAGTTTCACAACATACTCACAACTATGCCTAAATTCTTCTCGTTCTTTAACCAAACTCGAACCAAACTCGAACCGAGTTTAACCATCTTCTATTCCTTCTCAATTCCTCATCAAAGCTATCTAAGATCGAAGTAAACAAGAACCCACAGAAGCATAATCCTACAAACCCTAAATGAGCTTCAAACTTCTCTGAATTTGGTACACAAATGATTGAGAAAGCATTTTTCTCAATTTAAGGGTTTTGGTAATAACCAAAATTACTATAAGACACCCATTATTTTGGTTATGGGCTAACTAAAGTTGCATAAATGGCTTGTCGGTTCCGAATAACCGACAACCTAATTCTTCACCTCCATTGCTGCATCTTAACCGGCTCCAAATATAACTCGCCTTTGAATTGGTCTTTTTCGCCCTTTACGCTCCTAATGGATGGTTTTTCCTTCTTTCGCTCCGAATGACTCCAAGATACCTAATCGACTCAAAAGCAAACATAAGATACATAATTTACACGACAATAGCAAAGAAAGCATAAATACTAGATATAAAATTAGGTGTTTTAGACACCTATCAAATTCCCCCACACTTAGACTTTGCTAGTCCTCGAGCAAATCAAACAAAATAATTATAAAACATACATACAACTCCGTGTCGTCGAGGCTACGGTCACTTTTAGCATAAATAACAAGCCTTTGAACCCTAGGTGTCCCTAGTGGACGAGTTATAGTCTCGTGAAGGTTTACAAGAGGTGTACCTACAAAACCTACTTTTCCAACTTACTAGTTCTCCAAATGATAGCATCCAACGCGCTAAGAAGACACAGAGATTCTGCACACTAGTCATAAGAAGTTAGACACATAAATGAACACAATCTCATCCTTAAAAGTTGAGAGAGAAATAACCATCCCTTATCGAAAGAAATTCGGGTTCGTAGTGATCAAAAGTCTTGACTCTGCCTCACAAGAAAGGGTTTTATGAAGTTTCTCTCAATAATAAACAGCTTTTTATGGGTCACACATGTGTCCAGGTAGGAATGAAAAGAGAAATCCTGCGACACGTTGAATGGTAGGAAGGCAAAACCCTCCGAAATATTTTGAAAACCCACATCTTTTAATTCATTTTTGAAAACCTATTTTTCTGACGATCTCTACGAAAGGAAATCAACGACTTAACGAAGGTGGGAATATGCTTACTTACCTCGTTATCCGTTCGGCGTGCAGCTAGCACCACTCTCATAGCATCCATAGAAACGTCTTCGGTCTTCAATCGGTGTCTTCATCTTCGTCTTCGGTCTTTAACTCTTGATGATAACTCTTGAATTTCGTAGAATCTTGACAATGTGATTATTTCCTCTAATTCCTTGTTGCTTGAAACTTGATTGTAGATATTCCTTCTTTCCATTGGCTTTATTGAAAGAACAAAACTAAAAACGAACTATACAAACTCAAAATATGATACAATGAATTTTTCTTGTCTCTCTTTTTTTTTTTTTTTTTCTATTTTCAATGTTTTTTTTTCAATGTTTTTTTTTTCAATGTTTTTTTTTTATGTGACAAGAAAAATAAAACAAATACAAAATAAAAAACAAAACAAAATAATAAAAACTAGTAACGAACCTAAAAAATTTCTCTTGTCTTTTTTTTTTTTTTTTTTTTTTTTTTTTCTTTCTTTCATTTTTTTTTTCAATTTTTTTTTTAAGACAAGAGAAAATAAAATACAAATAAGATAAAATAAAACAAAAATGTAAGTACAAAGGCCATGGTGTAAGTACTTTACCGCTTAATTCTTCACAACTTGTATGTCTTGATATCATAAACTTCTCGAACTCTCATCTTGATAATCTTCGCTCTTGTACATGGTCTTCAACTTGTAAAAATTTTGCTCCGTTATGTAGTGTTGCTTGTAAACCTTGAACGTCTTCAACTTTCCTTCGAATTTGTGATACTCCTCTTGTTGATGATGATGGTGTTTCTATGGACCTTTTGGTGTAGAGAGAGATAAGGTGGATGGTGCTAACTGCGAACAAGATTACAAGTGGTATGTAAGTTAGCAATTCGATGTCACCATCATGATTGATAAAAAAAACACTCAAGAGATCAAAATAGTGCTTCTATGGTGGGAGGTTGGGCAACTCACCATTCTGCCCGGAATTTCCGTACGGTGACACACACTCTAAAAGCACATATTTAGACAGGTACAAAGAATTGAAGGTCGGTGCCTCATATTATGTAACATGGGTAGTCTCCACTATAGGGGACCACTACTCTAATACCGAATTGATCAAGACCTTATTTGCCACTTTGGCATGGTTAAATCCAACTTTAACTCTCATACAATTAAGAAACCCGATCATGTTATCCTGTCATCTCTAAGTTCAGTCACTCTTATGAGATTCTCGATGTAATCTTAGCGACATGTATGCTATGTGACTCTAAACTAACTACAAGTTGGAGTTTATTTATTCACTATTTTACACAAAATTTGAAAAATTTAAAAATTTAAAAATTTACAACGCAAAAGCTTAATCACTCCCCCACACTTAAACTTTACATTGTCCTCAATGTAAATTGAATCGTCCAAACAAAGTCAAGGTGGGAAATCTTATAACAGTATGCGACAAGAAAGCATAAAAAACAAGAAAAGAAAAATTAAAAGATAAGAGATACAAAACCTATGGGTTGCCTCCCATTTAGCGCTTGTTTTAAAGTCGTCATCCCGACTATATCCTTGCAAGATTCATTCCCCATATACCAACAATCTGAAAAGTTGGGGATCCTTCCATAGAACCTGTCTTGCAAACACTAGCTTCACACAAATATTAGTAATATAAAACAGAAACGAAGCTATCACCCGATAAAAGCTTCCCCCACACTTATTCTTGTCCACACTTGGAAGTGTATAAAGAATATAGAAGTCGGGTACTTCCACGGTTTCTTGTTCACAAACCTGCGTAGTATGAGAATCAAGTATCTCTAATGGCGGAAATCAAAAAACAAAGTCATTCAACAATATTCTCGAAGCACATACATTCAAACCAATAAGAGGTAAAGGAGAAGAAACAATAGGCAACGGGTTAGACAAACCTTGCACAATCTCTTGTATTACGGAATCCTCTTCATCCTTGAAAAACTCAAGTGAATTATTCAACTCTTGTATATCGTGGTCCTCTATCAAACCTTGCAACCATTCTTCGTCCGTTTCTACCTTAACTAAAGTCTCGACATAAACATCATCATTACAATCATATGCAAGCTCAATTGGGTCTTCCACAATATTGGTCAAACCGGTGTCATTCTCACATACTCCTCTTCATTAGACTCAAACCTTGTCGCAAGGAAGTTTTGTAACACACTAGTTTCATCATAGTCATGTACCTTCTGAATAGGTGTTTGATCATGAAAAGATCATGAGTTGAGCCAACTACACTAATGTCATCAAATATCTCCAAAGGTTGGTCCTTTTCAACAAAATCATCTTCGTCTTCATTTTCAGACTCACCATAATAAGAATCGTCTTCGGTTTCCCAACCTTTATCACGACGTCGTTTAGTTCCATATGAATGGTCCTACTAATTTCATCGACAAGCTCTTCCGAGGCTCCATCATCTTCCAACTTGTATAATTTACAAGAAGTTTCTTGACGTTCACACGCTTACCACCATTGACTACAATATGTTCTCTTTCCCATGACTCTTCCCTTTGAATGGGTGAATGATCATAACTACGATCTGGAGTCGGGTAACAAGAAATATTCCAAAAATTGGTTTGTGCGACGTTCTCTCTATCACGGTCAAGTTGGTCTAGCCTTTGTTGCATGTCTTGTAATCCATTCAAAATCTACATACAACTCGAATAAAGCCAATTAGAAGTAGAATTATCCCACCTAGGTGCTTGACTTACATACCCACTACAAGGTTGTTGTTGGTATGTATGAAAATCATTATAAGGTTCTCTAGGATATGCATCATAGCCAACAAATTGGTTTTGATTGTATCCCATAGATGGTGGGTAATTGTCATAGTGTTGAGGTTGTTGAAATTCGTATCCATCGCTCCAATATGCTCCGTCCATAGAAATTGGTACTTGAAACAAGAGTTCTCAAAACTATGTCAAAACCAGAAAATAAAACAAAAACAAAACTAAAAACAAAAAAAATAAGAAACCAAAAACAAGTGACAACCGCTGCCTCCCCGGCAACGGCGCCAAAATTTGACCGGTTGTCAGCCGACACAAAAATAAATTACACTTTCTTACTACTCAAAATATAAATATAGCAAGGGCAAGAAAGGATCGTTCCCACAGAGAGGTCTTGGTTGTCAATATGTTTCGGTATCTTATAAGTAACACGGGGGTTTTCTGATTAAAATAAAATTATACTAAAATAAAAGCAAACAATAAAGGTAAACAAATCAAATTAAGGATGAGAAAGTATTGGTCATGGATTTCATCTTCAATCACAAACATGTTTTCAACACAATAACTAGAATTGATATTTTAATCTCAACTTTTATCAAAGGCCCTAGAATACCTTGATCGCAAGAATATCCATAAATCTCCTCTTGTCATCAACAAACACATTAAAAGATGCGAATATGAATTCTATCTAAAAGAACAACCTAACGTGTAAAAGCACTAATCAAGTTTAATTCCCTAGATGCATTAGGTTCTATGAAATCATGCCAATCAAAGCAATCGAACGTGTAAAAGAACTAATCCGATTTAACAAAGGTTATGGTTCACATAAGATCATAAGAATATATCACTACAAACTATAATCTATTTATGCTACTTGCAATCAGGAATTATCACTTTTGCGTATAATAACCCTAATCTAGCAATAAAGATGAAAGCAAACTCAATCGTTTCAGGACTCGACTAAACAAGTATTCAAATCATGTAACAATATTAATGGTGAATCATAAACGATAATATGAGAGAAAACTAATTTATTGAACAAAAACTCATGTTTGGAAATCCAACTAATCCATAACCAAAAGAAAACTCTAGCTCATATTCATGGAGTTCATAACAAGAAGGAAGAGAAAATCTTTCATGGTTCTAAACACTAGAAAACAAAGTAGAGGCCAAAAAGAGATATTAGATATCTCTCATAGTTCTAAAGTCTTTCCTTTAAATAGCTCTCTTGTTTCCAAAATTAGGTCTAATCTTCAAAAGTCCACTAGATAAAAGTCCTCCAAGCCCATGTGTGAGAAAGCCCGTGTGAAAATTCTGCCCAAAAATATGTCGCCGTAAAACTGGTATTATGGCCAGAAATTGGCCGAAATCCGACACTGGGAAAATAGCTCAGTGTAAGCAAAGTCCACCCGGTCACCGGTCAACGATTCAACTCGATCGGGTCAACTGAAGTCAGACGATTCATCGAGTCAACTCAGCTGAGCCAGGGCCTAACTAGTTTGCCAGGCCAAAGCCATTTTGCAAAGGTTAAAGTTTGTGTTGCACCAGGATGGTGCATCACTGCTTCTCTTCCAGCCATAGTGGCCTGCACACTTCTCTGTTTAACCATCTCAGCTACAACTTCATTATATGATCTTCCCTATCTCGGCAGAGCACACACTAACTCCCATTTCCAACAGCTGCAATGTCAACCAGTTCACAGCTCAGGCCGACCTGTAATATCCTAAGCAACCCCTATAACTTCACATACACAGCACCAATTCTACTCTCTTTTCACACTGTTTCTGCAGCTGCACATTACAAACCAAGTCACCACCATTTGCACCTCAGTTGTTCACCACTTCCCTGTAATCTTGCTCAAATAAACCACCAGTGCCTTCTCTTCTTGTTATCAACTTCAAATACCCTACAACAATTTTTGCATTACTTCGCAAAGATCGGACCACCAGCTTCATTCTTCCTAAATTGCACTTGCACCTGAATCAACCCTGAAATTCTTCTGCCAATTACTAACCAAACCCAGCTTGTAATTCCCTTCTTAATTTCAAATCCACCTCAATTCCCATCTCAACAGCACACCATCATATCTATTTCCTTGCCTGCAACTCAACAGCTACAACTCACTTCTTTACAGCTCAGTTCAAGCTCCCTTAATTCAGCTTTGAGCCATTGCAGCTGCAATGCTCTTGAACCACAACATCCACCTGCAACTTATCTTACATGCTCACAACAGCACCATTTCATTCTCTGTATCATCTATATTCTCGCCTCCCTTACATAAACTGAACTCGTGCAACACCCCTAGTTCAGCTCCATTCTATGCTCATTACCTTCACTGCCAATTATCAACTCGAACACATACTTCTCAATCTCTCCCTGCATCTTCTTCATCACCACTTGCAAGTCAGGTTCAATACCAAACTCAACTGTGGCTGCATAATTCTACCAGAATCCATGACCTGCAACTGCAACCAAGCCACATTCCACTTGCAGTTCAATTGCAGTTAACACAATACTTCAACCCCATTAGCTTCATACCCATGACTCTCCTCATCAATGTCTCCACCAGAAGCAACTCTTCTCTTTCTTCTCTCAATTCTGGTTCAATTTCAAAACCTAATTTCTCCATCTCTGAATTCATCTGGCAGATTCTTCATAAACTCTCAATCCAACAAAAACCCATCTCTTGATTCATTACGAAACTTCAATCCATTTGCCTTCTCGACCAACAACAACCAGCTGCAACTCAAATCTTGCCTGAAACCCATTCTGAATCACCGTTGAACTCCTACAATTGCAATTCTATGATTTGCTTCGATCTTCCTCTTCCCTGTACTTCTTTGAAATTCCATGGCATGAGCTCAAACATCCACTGCAATCTAATTTCATGACCTAACTTCAATTTCTTAAGCCAAATCTTCAATTCATCCATAACCCATCTCTCCTGGTTCAATTTCCTCTTTAGCAGCAACAAATTCCCATGGTAAACATCGACCCAATTCCAGTTTCACAACAGACTCTCAACTATGCATGAATTCTTCTCGTTCTTTAACCAAAATCGAACCAAACTCGAACCGAGTTTAACCATCTTCTATTCCTTCTCAATTCCTCATCAAAGCTATCTAAGATCGAAGTAAACAAGAACCCACAGAAGCATCATCCTACAAACCCTAACTGAGCTTCAAACTTCTCTGAATTTGGTACACAAATGATTGAGAAAGCATTTTTCTCAATTTAAGGGTTTTGGTAATAACTAGAATTACTATAAGACACCCATTATTTTGGTTATGGGCTAACCAGTGCATAAATGGCTTGTCGGTTCCGAATAACCGACAACCTAATTCTTCACCTCCATTGCTGCATCTTAACCGGCTCCAAATATAACTCGCCTTTGAATTGGTCTTTTTCGCCCTTTACGCTCCTAATGGATGGTTTTTCCTTCTTTCGCTCCGAATGACTCCAAGATACCTAATCGACTCAAAAGCAAACATAGGATACATAATTTACACGACAATAGCAAAGAAAGCATAAATACTAGATATAAAATTAGGTGTTTTAGACACCTATCACGCCATCAGCCACAACTCCAGCGCTTGGCTGGCGATCGCCCGCGTCATTATATATGTCGCACGTTTACTGGTCGGTGGCTCAATGGTTTTCCATAGTGGAGAATCGTGTTTGACCATCCATGTGGCTCAACAAACAAATGCATTTGAACATTGCCATAGGAATTGCTTTTACTTACCAAAATCTGCACTATAAATGGGGTATTGTAGTTAATAGGTAGTAGCTATCACCGTTAGTAGAGGCTCTCTCTTTCTTTGAGCAGCTCTGGTTGTTTAGGATCTTGGCTGAATTTACCTTGTATCCGCTACTGTACTTTCGTTGTCAACTAGATATGCTCCGGTTCATCTTTTCCTCTTTTCTCACTTCTTTTCTCCTACCCTCATTGTACTATTCTTTCTTTATTTATAAAATTCTTTGTTGTATTGATAAAAAAAAAACGAAATTCAAAGAATTCGGAAACGGATACCGTAATTGGGTTTCTAAACAATCTTTTCCTGTTGAAGCTACTGTTGTTACTACATCCGGTGCAATCCACGGAGCTGCTTTCGGTGGTCTTGTCGGAGTCGCAGCCCAGGTTGCTGGGCATGTATTTCCAGAGCATTCACCTGCCATTAAGGTACTTGTATTAAATTCTCTTAGTATGGTCAAATTCAGATCAATGTTTACTCCTTTTTAATTAGTTTTTTCACCTATGATCTTTGAATTTGCCATTTTGTGGAGGAATTGGGTTAATACTGTAGCTTCAGTTTGTAGATTTCCTTCTGATTGGTTACGCTCTTTCGAGCTTACAGGCTTTCTGCAGTGCTCCTATGTCAGAAGCTCGTATTATGGCTGCTATGGAGGGTGCCCGTGCCAGTGTAACTTGTATTATGAAAAGAATTAAAGGCAAAGAGGATGTCCAAACTCGGTAACTAACTAACCCACTCTATCTATGTGTTCTGGTTCTTCGCTAACAATTGGATGGATGCATAGTGATGGACGTTAAAATCACACGGGATCCATGGCTTGATAACAATCGACTATTGAACTCGGTCCAGTATCCAGTTCTTGATATATATATATATATGTAGTGGGTCTTTATCTTGACACAATGACACACCTAAGTGAATGAAAGCATTGATTTTGCAGAATGGCAGCAGGTTTTGGTGCTGGAGTCACGCTAGGAATGATTAGGCCGAGGGATTCTTATGGAGCAGTCTATGCAGTCATGCTAGCGCGCTTGTTGGAGGTGTTTTTATCAGGTGAGCATAGGTGGGAAAGAGTTCAGTTCTGTTTGTACCAATCTTGAGTCTAGATTCTTGGATGTTTACTCACAACAAAAATAAATATTTGAGTCATATCACCTAGGAAACTACGACATCACATTCTATGAAATGCATATATTATAGAATATGTACCCTTTTTAGAAATGAACAAATTTTCAGTTAGGTGTAATATTTTTCTTACAATCACAATATTTATTTATGTACCGTACTGGTTTTGACGTATATTTGTTTCTCGGATGCCTTGTTTTATCGTCATGCGAAATGTGAGCTTAGGATTTAGAAAAATGATTTGTCCAACATTTCTATAAAAATTGGTTTTGTTGGCCGCAGTGTACCAGTATGTACTGCACATCGTGCAGATAATTTAGATGGATTTTGTGCTTGTATCGCTAACCATTTTAGTATATACTAGATTTTGTGCCCGTGCTACGCACCGGGTCGACCCTAAAACCATCCACCATCATTTTTTCTCATTTTTTTCTTGGAACCATATTTTTTTTTGTTTGAACACTGTGATGTGGCTTCGACTCGCCTCGTCATGCATTTATGATTTGGTGGCTTCGCCTACTCCCATCATGATGTATTTTTATTTGGTGTGGTTCGGCTTCGCCTCACCCCGTCCAGACGCATGCTTAGGGCCATCATTATTATAACAACATTTTCTGATCAGTGACATCATTTTGGAAAATAGTGTAAAATCTTGAGCACGGTCCCATAAATGCCAGCATAATGTAGTTTTGCTAATAATAACAACCATTAAATAGTAATATATATACACAAAGGCCAAAGCCTTTGGGACATGAGGAGATATCACCCATGTAGTTTTGCTAAGGCCAAGCTTGACCCTACAACGGAATACATTGTACAGTAGTTGTAAGGAGTAGATGAATCAAAACTATGTTGCAAAGCCAAAATAATATCTTATAGTTGGATGCTTCCTATGAATGGAGTCTAGACAGCAATTTCTTGAAAAATGATATACCCAAAACATAAAATCTGAAAATGTAATATGAATTGTACATTCAACCATCTGCTAATTAATATCAATTCAAATGTCCGGTTATTTTCATTGTCGCTCGCCAGTTAGCCAGTTCCAAAACAACACTGCCCAAATCCGGATGTGAATGCACACATGATATAAGAAATTAAAGAAACCCATAATAACAGATTGTATGCAATGTGTTGAAATTGACAATGTATAAAACTCAATGTTAGACACCTATGAGATTATTAAGAGTGACATCATGCATGTGGTAGGCCTGGTCACCGGGTCTCTGGACATTAGTGATGGTTTTGATGACACCTTCAAGCAGGATGGTTCCAGAATGAACAACCTCATCGTCCGTCCTGCTGTAAAACCAACACTTGTATCAGTTGAGGTTTCATTTCACGGACGTTAACATTCACATTTATGCAGATTAGAAAGTGATAATTTGAGAAAGACGCAATATAATCAAATTCTTCTTACTTGTCCAAATAAAACCAAAATTATGAGTAACCTAAGAGCAACTGCAGTGGTGCGATCATATACCAAAGATCAAAGAGCAAAAAAATTTGAAAATTTGGGTTTAGTCCGTGTTGCAACGTGATGGGAGAGACTAAAATTTGGTGAAGCGTAAGAGGAAGTTACGCTGAATCAGCAGAAGAGGAAGTTACGCCCCCATTGTCATCGGCGTAACTTTGAGGTTACGCCTGAAATTTTTTTTTTTTTAATGGGGCGTAAGTTTGAGCTACGCCCCATTCGAAGCAACTTTAAGTTGCGCCCCATTTTTTTTTTGTCTTTTAGTGTGAGGCGGAGTTTTACCGTCATTACGCCTGTTCGGGCGTAACGCACCAATTGCGCCCGACTAAAGACAGGACTAAAGACTAAATATGGTCTGGGTTTTGGTTATAGTCTGGTCTTTGGTCTTTACTCCGTCTCCACTGCGTCTGTTTTTTACCAAAAAATTTGGTTATACTCCACGACTGTGGATGCTCTAAAAGAATAAAGAAATAAAGTAATTACTACTTGACATCCCCAAAATTGGTTTGCATGAATAAGACCCATTAAATGAAATGAAATTGCATGAATAGAAGTATTTAGGAAAAGTATCAATCTTACATTCTTGCTTGCGTTTCTGAGCCAGACCATGCTTGAGTTCCCTTGGTGGAAATTGTAACAAAATAAGTTGACATATATTTCCTGCATAGATTATTAAGTACTAAACACCCGTTTAAGCATTGAGTTGTTACAATAACCTCACATCCAACAAACCGCAATGGAACTTTCTTGCTCCCAGCATTTTATTGTAACGCAGACTTGAACACTAATGTTCTATAATTTTGATGGTACTGTTACCCTGTATTGTATTGCTCCAAATTATACATATGTTTTGTTATTTTGATGCTATATATACTATTACCTACATGATGAAGAAAGAATAGGGTCAGTTGGTAGTAGTTGAGGGACATGATGCAAACTACGAAAATGGCTGACTCAAAGAGTGCTTTATTTATTGCTGGACAAAAACGATGCAGATACCAGCTACCATATATGGGCTGGAGCAGTATATGTTATAATTCTTCCTTGGATATCTGTAAAACCGTTCAAGTCCAAAACACCATACTGTACAGGGTAGAATGGTGATTGGTGATAGCTGCAATCCTCCTCAAACTACATTAGAAATGTTTCTAGAGATTTTCAGACTTGATAGTGTTACGTTACCTGATATTTGTGCATACACTGTTGGCCATTAGCTTGTTTCAAATATCGCAGATTTGTAAAGCAGGTTAAAGACGCTATTACATTGTCTTCCAAAACAAAAAAGTAATCAGGGGTCAAGGCATCTTATTAGTATGGCTTGTGTTGTTGAGGTTGGTAAATTTAAGAAAAAGAAGACTACCTTTCTCCTCCATATCCCCAACTCCACACCTCAGAAAATGTCAGCTGAGCCTAAACCCCACCAAATCACCGAAAATCCAGACCTGAATCTTCAATTCTTCCCTGTTCACCACCAATGCTACAGCTGCAACACCAACACAGCACCAAAAGCATCAATCTGCAACTACTAAACTACATCATTGTTCATCAATCATCATCGCGAACAACAGACCCTAATTTGAACAGAAATCAAACTAAGATTAGGGTTTGGAATCAAATTGGATTTAGGGTTTAATTAAAACCAAAGAATATGAAAATACCTTTTAAGAAATAGTAGCATCAATCAACCTTTCAGAAATTTGCAGCGAGCTATCAAATACTTCAGATTCCATCTCATCTTCCTCAATTTAATGAAGAATCACTCCCCCCTGAATTACTCATGCATTCGATCCCCAACATGAACAGGACCATCTATAACAGAATCATCCATTTGAAATGTTGGGTAAGTGTGAGCAATGATTATGGATTGATCAAGTTGATTCGGAGGTGATGAATAATTTTCTTCTCTAGCTCTTTTAGTTTTTCATTCGGAGGCAGAGAAGAAAGAAAAACTCAAGAGAAAGAGAACGCAGAGAGGAAGAGTTGCGGCAGACGATTAGGGCTCCGTAAGAAAACAAATATGACAGTGTTAGTTTTCACGTAAGTATTATCTACCTACCTAACGTCCAGTTAAGTATTTGATGTAAACCAAGTGTAAGTTATTAGTTAGGTGTAAATCCACACATAAGTGTCGTATACCCACGTTTTTGCTAACGGTGTTTCTAATAGGCAGTTAAATACAGGGTGTAAAGAGAGTGTAATCCAGATTTTAATGTCTCGACCAATAGAGTCTTGCCACTTGTCCTCTCCAGAATTGCTCTGTGTGAAAGCTTTTATCTCATTTAATTTGAGGGGGGTGTCATACTCACCGTGCGACGTGGGAGCTCATATGACTTAGTGTTTTAAAGGAGGGGAGATTGTGAAGCTGTTCTGAAATATCATTAAAAGTGGGTCGGGGAACTGGCTGCTGGAGATTAGAAATCCCAGTTCTGAAAATCGTGTGTCGAGAAATGACCGTGATTGATGTCCTAGTTCAGTCTTCTGGAGGAAACTTATCACTGGTGAAGAATGAAATTCTGCCGATGCAAACTTCTTCGTTAGCATATAACAGACTGACTACGGTTATGTGTAAAACTTATGTGTATGTTTCGGTGTTGATGTTCCTGTCTCGGTCTTTGTTTGAAGAGCGTAATGGAGTAGTGTGCTTGGAACACAAACATTTCTCTTCTCCACTAAGCAATTTGTAAATTATATTCCACTTTGTTTGTGTCTGTGCAGCTAGGTCAAAACACTTCTCAGCCGCCAGGGAGTATACTAGAACAAGATGCATGTTGTCTAACCTTGGCCTTCAGAATTACGAGGAGAACTTTAAGAAAGGCTTATTAACAGACATTACTATACCTTTGCTTACAGATAGGCAATTGTTATCGAGGGAGTTTGTATCACCTGTCGTGTCTTGAGTATGTTCGTAGCATTTTGTGAAGATGATGATAACCCATTTCTGTATGTCTTAATCTGTTGCAGTGTTCTTAGATACGCGAGAGTCCCTCTTGGACTAAGGCTACTTGACCACATTGCAAGGTGCTGCAGCTGATCGCAACTCACAAATTTAATTTTCTTGGCCTAAATACTCTGATTTTTGGTGGGGCTATTTAGCATCACACAGGCCTAAATGCTATGTTTAGGGTTTTGGTTGGTTAATTAGGACTTACAAAGATCCTTAAATTAAGTTGGCGTCTTGGCTGGTCGAGGCGCTTAGAGCAACCACAGTCGACGACTATAACTAAAAATTTGGTCGAAAAAACAAGCGCTATCGAACGGACTATCGACCAAAAACTAGACTAAAACCAAAAACCAAATCATATTTGGTCTTTAGTTTGGTTTTGGTCGAGCGTAATTTGAAACTACGCCCGCCGTGAGACGCAAATACAAGTTGCGTCTGGAGTGGGGCGGAGTTATTATTTGCGTCTGGCCGTGAGGCGCAAATATAGAGTTGCGCCTGCGTGAAGCGTAATTTTAAAGTACGCCTGACGGGACGGTATTTTAATTTGCGTCTGTCACCAGACGAACATTTAAGTTGCGCCTCGTCCAGGCGTAATTTATACTCCCGTTTCACCAGGCGGGCTTTAAAAATCCGTCCCATCATCAGGCGCATCTTTAAATTACGCCTGTCAATACTCGGGCGCAATTGCTTAACTACGCCCCAATCAGGCGTGTTTTCAAACCCATGCCCATATTCCTCACAGCTGAAGATGGTTTGTCACAATCGACAGAAGCTGCAGGTCCACTGGTAGATGATTTTGGTTTCTTGGCATCAGTTGGGGAAGGTGGTGGTGGTGGTGATGCTGGTGGTTTAGCTCCAAATAAATCCAATGGTAACAAAACCTTATCAACTTGATAAACGAACAAGGGGAACTCTTGTCGTAGAGCATTGTTAAGAATAACGTCGACCATACCAGATGAAACATTAATTTGGTTTGCCGAGGTAGTAAAATTTAATCCAAATGCACCACCACCTTGACCAGTTGCTTGAGTTCTAACAGGGTTACTAGCAGTTTCAAACATCACTAAGCTGTAATATTTAGGCAAGACATGGGATAAAACAAGCTCAACTTGCTCTTGTGTTGATAAACCGTTTAGTGTACCGGGTTTTAAGTTATTGAAAGCGTTATCAGTTGGAAAAAACACGGTCATCCCCTGATCCGATGAATTGAGTTGATTATAAATTTGGCTACTTACCTGTGTCGTTGTCAACAGACGCATAAACGTTGTGTATTGACCAGCTTTCTCAAGGATCGCAGTGAGATTGATCGGACCGGCTGCTTTGGGTGCTGGGGCAGAGTCTTTTTGAGCATGAACGGAAAGTAAAAGACATGATGAAACTGATGAAACTAAAGCAAGAACTAGAAGAAAATGAGAAGCCATGGAAAAATGGTGGTGGAGAGAAACTAATTAGAAGTGGTGGTGGTAGTGAGTGTTTATATTTTGTGGAGAGGGATGAAGTGGGGTTTTATTGAATGCTCAGAGTGGTGGGTGTAGGAATATAACATGTTTTATAAAACAAGAAGATTGCCAAGCCGGTTTATAATTGCGCCCCATCGGGCGTGATTTCAAATTACGTCCCATCAGGCGCGACTTTGTATTACGCCCTATCAGGCGTGTTTTCAAATTACGCCCCATCAGGCGTGACTTGGTATTGCGCCCCATCAGGCGTAATTTCAAATTACGTCCGTCAATCAGGCGGTTGTATATATTCCGCTCCACACCAGGCGCAAATTTAAATCAGGCGTCCCACATCGGCGTTATTTAAACTTACGTCCCAACGGACGCATTTTATATCTACGCCCCATGTCAGACGAACCTTTATACATCCGCTCCACCAAATTTACTCCTCCACCGTAACGCCACACCACGGACTAAACCCATTTCTTTCAATTTTTTTAGTTTTTAGTCTTTAGTTTTAGTCGCCCCACTGCAGTTGCTCTTAGGCACCAAAACTATTTTTTGGTCCCAAGGGGACGCCTCGTACAATACAGTCACCACCCAGTTTGTGTACAGGCACCCCTCACCAGATCTAGTGGTATGGTTGGGGTTGGCGGGCCTGGGCCAGTCTCACCTTCATCTGTATAACATAAATTATTTGTTTTCGCTATGATAACCTTGTGTGACTTGATAATATTCAGGGATCCGACTTGATAATATTCAGGGATCCTGAACTGCAAAAGATGCAGCAACATGGTGATGGGTGAAACTGATGTAGAGCCGATCCTGTGCGTATTAGGACCTTGTGCGAACTTAATCGCAGGGCCTTTTTACGTTCAATTTTTTTTCTCCCCGACAATTTTGAATAGCAATGACAAAAAAAAATTCTCCCCACTACTTCTGTTGGATTATATGGCACACATATTAGCCACCGAGTTGATCGAGGTGGTCAGTTAGCTTATGGTGCATTCAATGGACGTGTGGAGAAGATAATTACAAGACCAAGTCATGAATAGGATTACGCATTCTGGCTAGTAACTCCTTTATTCTAGATGGATAAATTAGTTTACCTAGTCAATGTATTTTGCTACTCTAGGTTTACTTTTGATTCAATAATCCTATAAATAGGACTCATCGTGTAACTGTAACATTATCCCAGAATGATCAAACTCTCTGGAGATCAATAATCTACTTCACCCTATGGGGTTTCTATCCGTGGGACGTGAGGCGTTAGTGCCGAACCACGTTAAGATCTTGTGTTCTTAATTTGTCATTGATTTTATGTTCTCTAATCGATGATCCGTCTCGATACTCATAATTTATTATGGTATCAGAGCGGGGAGATCCGCTCATTGCTTCCGCTACAAAATAAAAATCTTCGTTTATACATCTATCATCATTTTTTTCATTAGGTTTGATGTTTTCTATTCATACATTAAGGTTAATGAGATGTTTACATGATGCTAGATTATTTTTCTACTACCTCGGATTTCCTAGGGTTAGTATCTTGAATAACAGGGAAGTTCAACAAATTTAATTTCCTTGTCATCAAAATTGGGTATCAAACTTTGGAGAAGGATTAGTGTCTTTCTTCCATTTTTCACTTTTGTTTGCATCTAAACTAGTCGATGCTCTTTCTGTTTTGAAGCCATCAAACAGTAAAGAGATGGTATAGTATTCACGATTTTTGCATATAAGATTCGTGGGTTATGAAATCTTCATCTGAGGTATTTGGCTCCTTGATATAGATCAAGTAATGATTATTTCATTGATTTTCATTTTCTTATTTGTTGCTATTTTATTTAGCAATTGATTTAATCAAACACGTCGTGGATGATCAAGTATATACATTCACTGGAATTTATTTTTTCCTTGGTTTTTTTTTTTGTTTGCCAAGAGTTCAATCCCGAAAACATTTCTCCATTTTCGAAATCCTTGCCAAAATCTGGCAATCAATTTTTTGTTTTGGAAATATTTTCCATATTTTCAATCTTTATCCAAAATCATTATCTTTCCTTTCGGAAAATATATTCTCTCTTGGAAAATATATTCTCTCCGTTTTTCGGAAAATTTTCCAAAGAGTATTCCATTTTCCGGATATCTTGTTCATCTGTTTAACAAGGTTATCTCACAGAGGTTTTGTTTTATCAAGACCTAATATTTTCAAGTACACGGTTGGATTCTCCAATCTGCCGTTTCATTCAATAGTTCAAACCCATGGGCTAATCTATTCTTTCGGTATGTCATGTTGATACAGCGAACATGATATTCAATTAATATTTTGACATTGTTCACGGCAAGATATTCTCTTAATATTAATACTCTTCACCTCATTTTTATGGTAATTATGGGTATTTATCATCTTTTGTACCGCTAATTTTTGAATACTTTCCACGATAAAAATCCCAGGATACTTCCCATTTTTGAATATCCTGCAGTTCAGTTCCGATATATTTTACTTCCATTATAGGAAAGAATGTCGTCATTTAACAGAGTGGCTGTGTAGACTCTTCTGTATAGCATCAATGGTGTCGGCTAGTAGTAGATGGTATTATGTGGGAATTGGTGACATTGACTTTATGGCCTGGTGACAGCTAAACAGTCGTGGCGGAGTTTGCTGCCTGCTAGCATGTTGCAATGGTGTAATAGCCCGTTGGACTAGTAAATATTGATTGAACTGGTGAAGGTGTAGTGGTGGTCTGTAGTGCTGATAGCGCCGTGAACTTGGATGGTTGACGCGATGCATGGTGATGGTTATGGTCGTGACTGAGGTGTTGGGGTTCAATAACAAGGTGATGAATTAGAGAAAGTATACATGATCCTCTATCTGGAGTTTTTAAGAACAGGTGACGTGCATATCATGGCCTTCACGCTTCATTTAAAACTCCAATTCTTATGGAGATTCAGATTGAATACAAGTAACGATGGAAACTACTCTCGAATTGCTTGAAGAATGAAATCCACTACTGCAATTGATAGACCAGGTAATAGCCGTTGGTGGTGTTGACGATGAACATGAGAATGATAGAGACGCTGGATAAAAAGAAAGCGAAGCATGAAAGCCGACGTTGTTCTTGAGAACCCGCTGTTAACTGTTGAACGAGGAAAAAAAAAAGGGGAAGTCTGGGCTTAGTTTTGTGCATGAAAAAAGGCCTTGGCCTGAGCTGGGCCCTATGCGTCGCACCTCCTGTACCCCCTCAGGCCCGATTCTGAACTGATGGTAAGCAATTAAGTTTACAAGTTAACCAAGGGTGTCATGCGTGAATCTCGTACTTGAAGATAGATGTTCGAGTCCCTTGCTATAGAGAAAGTGATGTTATTTACAAGTTTTTCAGTGTTTTATTTCTCTAGAATCAAGCTTAAGAGGCGTCAATGTTTAGTAAAACTAGTCTTTATGTAGCTGAGAGTGGATTTTTTTTTTTTTTTTTCGTTTCTAAATTCTAATCGGAAGTTCTATTGAGGATTGAAAAAGATCCACCCTTCATGCTAGAAGATCTGCTAGTGAAGAATGTAAAATAGGATCTGGACAATGTACAAGCAGTTTAAAAGAACAAAAATGTAAAGTTAACTAGATTTTTCCAGCTGGCGGTGACAAATAACTAGCTAGTCCGTGGAGAATGAACATAGATCGGTCCAATTGGTCCGCACTTCACGAGACACACAGAATAAGATAGGACTGTGGAGAATCTGCCAAAATGGCATGTTTTTTGTCAAATCTTCCTATAAAATCATCTCTGGCCAAAAAAAATTTATGAATAATCCTCAAAATAGTAATCCATTTTACAAATCTCTGTGGAGACTTCCTATCTTACCAAAAGTTCAGATTTTTGCTTGGAAATGCCATGAAATATTCTCCCGCAAAATTTGTGCTTAATAGATACTCTAATGGTCATGATTCTTCTTGTAATATGTGCAATGCTGTTATCGAAAACCCCGAACATATTATACTACAATGTGAGTTCTCAAGGTCTGTTTGGTCTCTTACCTCATATCACGGACATATTATTGAACAGATTGTGCTTCAAATATTAACTTGCAGGATCGGGATTAGTAAGTGGCTCTCAGATGATAGTTTGAAATCCAAAGCGGGGGATGTTTTTTCAATTGCTTGGAGCATTTGGAAATAGAGATGTTCTAGCACTTTTCAAGGGAAAAATCTTAATCATCATGCTACAATCAGGATAGCACTTAAGTTAGTTAATGATACAAAAATATACTTAAGTAATCCTGCTCCCCAGGATGAAATTAGGATTGCTCCTGAAGAAGAAAATCTTAATAATGTCATTAGTTGTTTGCCTGATGACTGCCAGATTATCTTTAGTGATGCATCTTATGACAAGAACTCTAACTTATCTGGTATTAGATTGGTTATGAATGATTTTACAGGTTCATTCCTTGGATGCAAACTCAAAGCTGGGAATGTGAGGAATGTTGAGGAAGCGGAAAGCCTGGCTTTACTTGAAGCGGTAAAGTGGGCGAAAGAGAAATGACTAAAGAAAGATTGTTTTGTCAGTGATGCTAAAACAGTCATTGACTCTTTCAATTTTAATAATAACCAACTGTTTTTGTATAATAATTTAGTCTTAGATGACTGTAAAACAATCATTCCCAGTTTTAACTTTGTCAAGTTTAAATTTTTGCGTAGTATCCAAACTGTCATATTTGTCGAATAACTAGTCCCTAGAAAATGAAAATAATGATGGGGTTCACAGCCATCTACATGCTAACAGTGCGGAAAAAAAAATAGCTAACAAGAAACACTTGATCTCTCGGATTGCTCCTTGAACCTCACTACGATCTAGGATAAGAAGAAGAGAAAGAGAACCACACATATGCAAGCCATAAACAAAGCAACAAGAAGTAAAGTACTCACAGATTTAACGTGGTTCAACAATATTCAAAATGTGTGTATATTGTCTACATCCACCAAATGGCTACGGCCTCTTTCTTCATTATTGAACCACCAATTGAGAATTACACAAGAATTGAATAATCAATTAATCGACTCACCACAATGTGACCAAACACAAGAACTCTCACAAACGCCATATAAATCCAAAGTAGTGTCTTCACCCATACGAGATAATGTTTACCACATTATCAATCACAACGAGACGATCTTCTCTGCACACCCTGACATAGATTACCATGGACGCCTTTTTCCCAACACAAATAATCTAATCTAGCACCATCAAGATGATCTTCTCCTCAACAAGATGTCTACATCTTCATACGAATACTCCATAACGACATATCTTCCAACATCGATAAGCATTCCATAAGCACCATAGTATTATACTCCTTACACCATTAAGTCTATCATATACCACCCAAAGAGGTGGGATGAATTCCTCGAGTCTCCATAGAGAATTCTATTGAAAATTCCCAAGCTAAAACTCATAGCATATACCTCTTTTTATAGTAGACATATTACTTATCCTACAAGAATATGGGTTTCCTTAACTTAGTTATTAAAGTCCTATAATTTAGGATCAAGTAAACAATTAGTGTTGTCATAAAACTCCTTGGTCGACTAACCAAAACTTCTTTAACCGACTATATATTGAGTTACCTAAAATAAATCATAAAAAAACACGGACTTAACCTACAATTCTCTACCTCGGATCATGCATTTATACATGAGACGAGCAACTATTACCCCAACTGTTATCCTCCATTGTTGGGGTTCAGAGCAATCTATCTACATGCTAACACTGCGGAAACAAAATAGGTAACAAGAAACACTTGATCTCTGGGATTGCTCCCTGAACCTCACTACGATCTAGGATAAAAAGAAGAGAAAGAGAACCACACAGATGCAAGCCATAAACAAAGCAACAAGAAGTAAAGTACTCACAGATTTAACGTCGTTCAACAATATTCACAATGTGTGTATATTGTCTACATCCACAAAACGGCTACGACCTCTTTCTTTATTATAAAACCACCAATTGAGAATTACAGAAGAATTGAATAATCAATTAATCGACTCACCACAATGTGACCGAACACAAGAACTCTCACAAACGCCCTATAAATCCAAAGTAGTGTCTTCACCCATACGATATAATTTTTACCAAATTATCAAGCACAACGAGACGATCTTCTCTGCACACCCTGACATAGATTACCATGGAAGCCTTTTGCTCCACACCGATAATCTAATCTAGCACAACCAAGATGATATTCTCCTCAACAAGATGTCTTACGAACATCTTCATACGAATACTCCATAACAACATATCTTCCAACATCGATAAGCACCATAGTGATATACTCCTTTCTAGCATTAAGTCTATAATATACCACCCCAAGAGGTGGGATGAATTCCTCGAGTCTCCATAGAGAATTCCATTGAAAATTCCCTAGCTAAAACTCATAGCCCAGACCTCCTTTAATTTATAGTAGACATATAACTTATCCTACAAGAATATGGGTTTCCTTAACTTAGTTATTAAAGTCCTATAATTTAGGATCAAGTAAACAATTAGTGTTATCATAAAACTCCTTGGCCGACTAAGTTTTGGTTCCCCAAAACTTCTTTAACCGACTATATATTGAGTTACCTAAATTAACTCAAAAAAAACACGGACTTAACCTACAATTCTCCACCTCGGATCATGCATTTATGCATGAGACGATCAACTGTTACCCCAACTGTTATCCTCCATTGTTGGGGTTCAGAGCCATCTATCTACATGCTAATACTGCGGAAACAAAATAGCTAACAAGAAACACTTGATCTATCGGATTGCTCCATGAACCTCACTACGATCTAGGATAAGAAGAAGAGAAAGAGAACCACATAGATGCAAGCCATAAACAAATAAACAAGAAGTAAAGTACTCACAGATTTAACGTGGTTCAATAATATTCCCAATGTGTGTATATTGTCTACATAGACCAAATGGCTAGGACCTCTTTCTTTATTATAGAACCACCAATTGATAATTGCAAAAGAATTGAATAATCAATTAATTGACTCACCACAATGTGACCGAACACAAGAATTGTCACAAACGCCCTATAAATCCAAAGTAGTGTCTTCACCCATACGAGATAATGTTTACCACATTATCAATCACAACGAGACGATCTTCTCTGCACACCCTGACATAGATTACCATGGAAGCCTTCTTCTCAATATCAATAATCTAATCTAGCACCACCAAGATGATCTTCTCCTCAACAAGATGTCTTAACAACATCTTCATACAAATACTCCATAACGACATATATTCCAACATCGATCAGCATTCCATAAGCATCATAATTATGTACTACTTCCACCATTAGGTCTCTCATATACCACCCCAAGAGGTGGGATGAATTCCTCGAGTCTCCATAGAGAATTCCATTGAAAATTCCATAGCAAAAACTCATAGCACAGACCTCCTTTTATAGTAGACATATTACTTATCCTACAAGAATATGGGTTTCCTTAACTTAGCTATTAAGGTCCTATAATTTAGGATCAAGTAAACAATTAGTGTTATCATAAACTCCTTGGACGACTAACCAAAACTTCTTTAACCGACTATATATAGAGTTACCTAAAATAACTCCAAAAAAAAAAAAAACTTAACCTACAATTCTCCACCTCGGATCATGCATTTATGCATGAGACGAGCAACTGTTACCCCAACTGTTATCCTCCATTGTTGGGGTTCAGAGCCATCTATCTACATGCTAATACTGCGAAAACAAAATAGCTAACAAGAAACACTTGATCTATCGGATTGCTCCATGAACCTCACTACGATCTAGGATAAGAAGAAGAGAAAGAGAACCACACAGATGCAAGCCATAAACAAAGCAACAAGAAGTAAAGTACTCACATATTTAACGTGGTTCAACAATATTCACAATGTGTGTATATTGTCTACATCCATCAAATGGATATGACCTCTTTCTTTATTATAGAATCACCAATTGAGAATTACACAAGAATTGAATAATCAATTAATCGACTCACCACAATGTGACCGAACACAAGAACTCTCACAAACGCCCTATAAATCCAAAGTAGTGTCTTCACCCATACGAGATAATGTTTACCACATTATCAATCACAACGAGACGATCTTCTCTGTGCACCCTGACATAGATTACCATGTAAGCCTTCTGCTCAACACCAATAATCTAATTAGCACAACCAAGATGATCTTCTCCTCAACAAGATGTCTTACCAACATCTTCATACGAATACTCCATAACGACATATCTTCCAACATCGATAAACATTCCATAAGCACCATAGTGATATACTCCTTCCACCATTAAGTCTATCATATACCACCCCAAGAGGTGGGATGAATTTCTCTAGTCTCCAGCAGAGAATACCATTGAAAATTCCCTAGTTAAAACTCATAGCCCGGACCTCCTTTTATAGTAGACATATTACTTATCCTACAAGAATATGGGTTTCCTTAACTTAGTTATTAAAGTCATATAATTTAGGATCAAGTAAACAATTAGTGTTATCATAAAACTCTTTGACCGACTAAGTTTTGGTTCCCCAAAACTTCTTTTGCCAACTATATATTGAGTTACCTAAAATAACTCAAAAAAAACACGGACTTAACCTACAATTCTCCACCTCGGATCATGCATTTATGCATGATCCGATCAAATGTTACCCCAATGTTATCCTCCATTGTTGGGGTTGTAACCATCTATCTACATGCTAACATCTGCGGAAACAAAATAGCTAACAAGAAACACTTGATCTATCGGATTACTCCATGAACCTCACTACGATCTAGGATAATAAGAAGAGAAAGAGATCCACACATATGCAAGCCATAAACAAATAAACAAGAAGTAAAGTACTCACAGATTTAACGTGGTTCAATAATATTCCCAATGTGTGTATATTGTCTACATCGATCAAACTACTACGACCTCTTTCTTTATTATAGAACCACCAATTGATAATTGCACAAGAATTGAATAATCAATTAATTGACTCACCACAATGTGACCGAACACAAGAATTGTCACAAACGCCCCATAAATCCAAAGTAGTGTCTTCACCCATACGAGATAATGTTTACCACATTATCAATCACAACGAGACGATCTTCTCGCACACCCTGACATAGATTACCATGGAATCCTTCTGCTCAACACCAATAATCTAATCTAGCACCACCAAGATGATCTTCTCCTCAACAAGATGTTTTAATAACATCTTCATACGAATACTCCATAACGACATATCTTCCAACATTGATCAGCATTCCATAAGCATCTTAATGATGTACTACTTCCACCATTAGGTCTCTCATATACCACCCCAAGAGGTGGGATGAATTCCTCGAGTCTCCACAGAAAATTCCATTGAGAATTACATAGCTAAAACTCATAGCCCAGACCTCCTTTTATAGTAGACATATTACTTATCCTACAAGAATATGGGTTTCCTTAACTTAGCTATTAAGGTCCTAGAATTTAGGATCAAGTTAACAATTAGTGTTATCATAAAACTCCTTGGCCGACTAAGTTTTGGTTTCCCGAAACTTCTTTAACCGATTATGTATTGAGTTACCTATAAAATAACTAAAAAAAAAACACGGACTTAACCTACACATACACCGGTTCAAGTGGTCACAATTTTGTGGACGTCATCTTTTATGACTGACACAGACATAATTTCTGATCACATAGGAACTCGTCCAGTACGGAAAATTGCTTCACCAAAATTCACACTTTAATTCAATAAGCTCATATTTGATTTTCTCAGGGGATCAACTATAAAATTGATAGGGGCAACAGCAGCAGAATTGATTTGCTCATCGGATTTACTAGTTGATGATGAGTTTATTGGTGGGACGGTGCATATGATGAGTTATCACACGATATATAAGCTCTTGAATTGAGATTTACACCGTGGTTTCTTAACTACAATAAC
Organism: Papaver armeniacum; assembly: GCA_023531295.1. NCBI lineage: Eukaryota > Viridiplantae > Streptophyta > Magnoliopsida > Ranunculales > Papaveraceae > Papaver > Papaver armeniacum. The sequence goes on from JAJJWW010018810.1 coordinate 247,646, forward strand.
GTTTTGAACTCTCCATTAATGGCTTCAATACAATCTTAAATGGTGATGGAGTATAATGATGAGTGAGTTACAACGGCATGTGTTCATTTTTTTGGCTTAGAAGGCGCCACGTATATGGGAAATATCTCTACCATTTTTATTATTTTAGTATCACACGGGTGCACGTGTTGAATTTAACTGGCCAGTTACAACATATCCACGTTAAAGGGGGTTTCACCAATTAGCAATTATAAAAGGGGGTAATGCAAAATAGTTATTTACTTTGAGGTGGAAACACAAAATCCCCCTAATATTTTTTATATGAGTTTATAATGGTATTACTTAGGCTAATAGGTCTGAAATATCCTGGAGATTGGGGTGTGGAAATTTTTGGGATGAGGGTAATGAAAGAATGATTAAGATCTTTGTCGAAAGTGGCCGAGCGAAAGAACTCATGGACGGTGTCAATTAAATCATTTCCCAGAATGTCCCAGTTTGCTTTAAAGAAGCTCGGCTGAAAACCATCTGGGCCTGGAGCTCCCCATTCATTCATGTTGGAAATGGTGAGCCAAATTTCTTCTTTAGTTGGAATAGCTGTCAATGAGGCATTTTCTTCGAAATTGATGCAAGGATTTATGATGGTAGAAAGATCAAAATCAAAGTTGTTGTTTTGAGATGAGCCTATTTGCTGAAAATGTTTAAGTAGCAAAGAGTTGATTTGATCCCTAATGTAAAGCCAAAGCCCTAAGGTTTTCTAAGGAATTTATCGCATTGATTCTTTTTCTATTTGAGGCGGAGGCATGGAAATATTCTGTGTTCTGATCGTGTTCTTTGAAGAATTTATCTCTAGAAAGTTGATGGCAATAATCATTTTTGATTTTGTACCATTTTCCTAGCTCCGCTTGAAGACTTTTTAATTTGTCTATTTCTTTAGCGATATTCCTGGTCCTATGAATGTTGTCTATTTTATTATTTAGGGACTTAATATTTTTGTGGATGTTCCCGAAAATATTTTTGTTCCAATGTGCTAAGTCCGAGGATAAAAGTTTGAGTGGTCCAGAGAAGGTATTTGCGCCGGATATGTCGGAATGTAGTTTCCAAGATGCTTCCACTACCGTAGAAAAAGTGGAATGGGTTAACCAAGATCTTAGGCATATAAATGGTTTTTGTAACCTAGAATTTCCAGGGTTTGAATCCAATAAAATCGGCGTATGATCGAGCCTACTCCGGGAGATGGGTTACCTTAGTGTCCGGGAAATTCTGAGACCACTTAAATGAAGTTAATGCTCTGTCTATCCTTTCGTTGATGTTTGCTTCACCTTTTCTGTTGTTTGACCACGTGAAAGGAGATCCATCATATCCCACATCTATAAGGCCCAAAGAATCAATAGTGTTGACTATGAAGGTTTTTTCTTTGAGAGCATGCTTTATTTCCACCTTGTTTTTCGTTTGGATCCAAGATAACATTTAAGTCCCCAATCAGAACCCATGGTTTAGTAATTTGTTGCGCCGTGTCCGAGATATATGTCCATTGTTCGATTTTATCATCTGCTTCTACTGCTCCATAAACACATGTGATCAAGATTTCTGTATCTCCTATCTTTGAGTCAAAATGACAAACGTTAAACTTGGAAGATATTAGTTTAATTTCTATGTTATTATGCCAGGCTATTGCTAGACCCTTGGCTATTCCCACGGATGGAATGATGAACCAGTCAGAGAATGAAGAATTTTTGAAAAACGAGTCCATGCGGGTTAATTGGGCCTTTGTCTCCGCTAAGAAAACTATATCTGGCTTGTAATATTGGCACATATAATTAAACTGGTCTTTTGTGAGCGGAGTCCCAAAACCCTGGACATTCCAGGATAACAGTTTCATGTTGAAGGATTAAAAAAAAAAACAGGATATAAAAGAGGGAAAGAAGAATTCTAACAGAGCAAAGAGTGGAAGATCTTACAAAAATTAGCCAAAAAAAAGTATCAACACAAGGAAGGATTGAACCCAGGAGGGAGAAGAAAAGTGAGAGAATTTAACTAAAATTACAGAATACTGAAACAACAATACTTTAGAGTATCAAACCAAATTTACAGGGAGAGCAATAAAAGGAAACCAAGAAGGACACAAATTAGGGGAGAAAGGGTAACATGATTCACAAGAAACAACTTAAACAAGAAGGTATTAAAATAGATTACAAATACACACTAAACAAGACCAGGTATTAATAACACTACTAGGAGAAACTGGAAAAGGAACAAATATACGATATAATAAAAAGAAAGAAAAATGAGGATCCTTAAAATAACAGGATTCAAGGAATAGCTTACCGACCGAGTCACCACATTAAGGAAACCATTAAATCTGTGTAGTATCTGTTAAAGAGATGGCGATAGGAAAGAGTATTACTGGCCAAAAGGAGGTATAAGAAGGGAGCAGCTGATGGGGTCTCGGAAGAGCATAAAATTATTACAAAATGTTAGAACCAACAAAGACTAATCGATTTAAGGCCAAAACCATCAACATTTTTGTAACCAAGATCCTTAGGGGAGAACAGTCACCTAATTATTTAAGCGAATAATGTCTAAGGCTGCAATAAAGAGTAGCAAAAGAATGAAACATAGTTCTAAAATTGTTGCTGAGAAAGCTTGAAATGTCAACTGAAATGGACCAAGGAAAGGAATGATTTAATAATGAGAACTACTAAACAAAAAAGAACCTTAGGGGGCACTCCATGAGCCTGACGCAAAAGAGGAAAAAATTAGAAAAATAAAGTAAAGGTTGATTGTTGGGAGATGCTAGCCAAGATAAGAGAGGTAACCACTTGAGCTAATTATTCTACGAGTAAGAAACAAAGAAACCAGACGAAAATTAGTCTGACAGAACACGAGAATAGTTAAGAAAACAGTGGAGAAAACTGCGGTAAAAGTCGGCCGAATACAACGAGATCCTTTGGGTGAAAACTATTTTACATGAAAAACAAAGAACCGGATCTTAATTAAACGATCCGACGGAACACCAAAATAGTTAGCCGCGATGAGGAAAACTAGGGAAATCGACACCAATAGAGCTTTAAAATTCAGCAACACTATTAACACTTTCCGAGAGACATTGGAGTAAACATTATAAAAGGATGATGAAGACTTAAAATGACTATAAGTAGGGCTAGGATGAGTTCTTAGAAAAAAGAATACAAAAACACGAAAGATGCATAGATTTCTAATAAATTATGTTATACAAAAACATGAATGCTTGAAACATAGAAATCGTGGTAAAGTTGATGTTTGGTATACACAAAAAATTGGTCAAAAGACCAAAATCAACAATTCCTAGGTGAAAAGACACTTAGGTTTTGATCTCATTTAAATAGCCAAAAATTAAAAAGATATCTTTTGTTTAAATGGACAAAAATTTAAATATAGGCGGATGTAACCAGTTTTCATCCTGTCCATTTTCAAATATTTTTTCTTATTTTTATTTTACAGGATGCATCCGGTTTCATCCTTGCTATTTTTTAAGTATAAGCCGGGATGAATCCAGTTTCATCCTTGCTATTTTTAAGTATAAGCCGAGGATGAATCCGGTTTTCATCCTTGCTATTTTTTTTGCTATTTCACCCATTACTTTTTTTTTTACTTGTCCATTTGAACCGTGTTTCAAATTTTTTGGACAAATGACTCATTTTCTCTTTGGTATAATACTGACCACCGGATCTCTAGATGGTATGCCCGCAATGTTTGGTATCCCCTGTATAATTCGTTCTAAAATTGATGTTTGATTCTCTGATATCTAAAGCTAGCTAGTTGGTGCCTTTACGTGTGTTTCAAATGTAGTGTTTGATAATACCATGCGGATGACAAAAGTAGGTTTTTTTTTTTTTTTTTTTTGAAGCCTTAATAAATCTTAAGAAGGGATTTTTCTGTTTAACTAAACAGATGCATGGATCGAAGAAAACTTGAAAAAGAATACGACCAAAAATTAGCACTTTTTGTAAAAC